>PVLD010009946.1:0-73653 GCA_004027595.1 Dinomys branickii | reverse complement strand
AGCTCTTTCATGGCCTGTTGGAGTTGTTTCATTTCGGATGCAATCGTTTCATATCTTGAAGTTATGAGGCTTCCTGGTTCCCCTGTATCTTCACCTTCAAAACTTGTTCTGGGTGGGGTTGAGTTTTGAGACTGCGTTTTGTTCCTCTGTTTTCCCATTTTTGGGTATCAGATTCAAAATGTGGAGCTATAAATTCCACGGGCAGTTCAGCAGGCGACGGTCTGCTGCAAAGGCTGCTCCAATGATTCCTTCTCTTTGGGAGAATGTCCCTTAAGCTTTCTGCTGAGATTTGTTCTTCTGTCTTCCCTTTTTTGGGTATCAGATTCAAAATATTGAGCAATAGATTCCCCAGGCAGTTCAGCAGGGAAAGGTCTGCTGCAGAGGCTGCTCCAATGACTTTTCTTTGGGGGAATGTCCCTTAAGCTTTCTGCTGAGAGTTCCGCTTAAAAGGCTGTACAGATGTTGGTTAGCTACTCCCTAGTGAGAGACCTGGGTGAGGTGTGTAAGACCGCTCCCCCGCCCTCCCAGGGTTCCCTGCAGGTATAGGGACGGATCTCCTCCCCCACTCGGTGATCTGGTCGCGAGCGCAGATAGCTCACCCGTTTTCGGAGTCCCTGCAGGCAGGAAGGTTCCAAGGCGCCAGTTTTTTGTGCTATGCTCGCGATCCGCTGCTCACAGCCACTTGTTTCCTCGCGCTCTCCGGGTCTGGGGGAGGGAGCGGGATGCTCCGCTCCTATGCTGCTCGCGCCGCCCTGGCCACGGACCGCCGGCTGCCGAGGGTCTAGGCTGCGCCACCTGCCCGATGCGCGCGAAATGTGAGACTGCCGGGCGTTGCCGCTGCTAAAAAGCCGATCTCTGTCGCGAGTCGCCGGAAAGCTGCGCCGGCTCGGGAGGCGGGAGGGACCAAGCTGGCTGTGCTCCCAGGGCGCTCGGACCCAGCCAAGCCCCCTCCCTGCGCAGAGCGTCTCCGGCTCCCAGCGTCTGGGGCTTTCCCGCGTCTCGCCACGGCAGTTTGGGCCGCCCTACCGCATCTCCCCCGGCAGCTCAGAGAAACACGTTCAGTTTGATCTTCCCAGCCGAGGTCCCGGCATTCACGCTCGCCAAGTCTCTTGAGCTGGTGGTGTTTATCAAGGAGGATCGCTCCTTTGCTGCTCACCTGGTCGCCATCTTCCCGGAACTTGTGGTGAGATCTTTGACATTTATTCTTCTCCAATAAAATTTTTCAAGCACCAGTTTATTAGTACTCAATAATGTTTTCAGTTTTGGTGTTTTTATTTTAATTGAAACCTAAGTATTTTTGATTTTGCACAAAGATTTTTATTTCAACTTGAAAAGATATTTGCAAGTGTGTACATTCTGAAATACATATTTTTCCATTTTATTTTATGTTATTTTTTAGAAAGTGTCTCACTGTGTAGTCTAGGCTGGCCTTGAACTCATAGCAATCTTTCTGCCTCAGCCTCCCAAGTGCTGGGATTACATGTTTATACCAAACACTTGGCTCCTACTTATTTCAAAGGATTGATTTCTAGCTAAACTGTATTAAGAGGAAATATAATAGCAATGCTAAAAATAGACTAATGAATACTGTATAGTTCAGGATAACTGGTTTTCACAAATGTCTTATAAGTACAAAAAGTGTTGTGTATTCTGTAGTACTGTTACATTAGTCTGTATATGCTCATTATATCATACATACTATTGATACTTATAATTTTAATATGTTTTATTTGCTTACTTTATTAGTTAATTGTGAGTGGCCTTAAAATGTGTCATTGAGATAATGGCTTTGCTGAGTCTCATAATTGTTCAATTTTTCACTTCACATGATGTAAACTATCTGAGAGTAGACAAGTTTAAAAATCAACCAGTCATTAAATTACAGTCTTTATCCTTTACAATGACTGACAGTGTTTACTTTTCTTTTGGGTGAGTACAGCTGCACTCTTTCTTTTGATTAATGTCCTGGTTTATCTTGGTTGTCTTTTAACCTATTAAAATATCTTTATTCTTTTTCCCTTTTTCCCCTACTTTTCTTTCTCTCCCCTTTTCTTCACATTCCTCTTCTCTCTCCACTCTTTCCTTCTTTCTCATTTCTATGATAGCCCCCCCCATTAGACAACATTGATCTTTAACTAGACCATAAAGGCTTTTGGCATCTATTATAATTACATATTTGTATGGACTTCCACCCTCCATTCTAACTTACACTTTTTCCTGGCCTTCAGTTTTCTATTTTGTTTTTCTTTTCCCTTATTGCTTCATTTTAGCATACTTAATCATATTTTTCTCTCAATTCTTTCCTTTCTATTTAAAAAACAGTTTTATGACCCATTTATATTAACATTAATGAGAATCCTATATATTTTAACATGCAAAGACAATTTATCAAATCTAAATCAATATCTTTACCTTTGAGCTGAAAGTTCCATGGGCTATACATTATTTTAATATGAAACATCTACATCATTTCATTTGTTTTTTGTTTGTTTTATTGGTTTTTCTACTTGTTTTTTAACCTCAGGAAGAATTTGTCACTATGATTTTATGCAGCCACAGTTTATTTATATTTGTCCACATATTACCATTTCTTTGCTCACAATTTATTCTTGTCTCTCAAAGCTAACATCTGGGATCACTTTCCTTCTTTGTGAATTATATTTTTTAAAAAGTTCTTCAAATAATTTCTATTGCTAGTGAACTACTAGCTTTGTTTCTCAAAAAGTCCTTATTTTTTCCCTCTTTCTCAAAAATTACTTCAATTAACATGCAGTCTTTGTTGGCAGCTATTTCCTCTGAGCTCATTGGAGATGTTACTACACTGTTTGTCTTTCATTGTTGGTGATGAGAAGTTGTCAGTTCCTACTGACATTGAAAGCTCTTATTTTTCTCTTGGTACTTTTTAATATGTTTATATCTTTATTATCTGCAGTTTCTTGTTTCTAAGTCTTTATTTTTCTGAATATGACTTATTTGGTTTAATGAATCTGAGAATTGGTACTTTCAAAAAATAAATTCAAAAAATTCTCAATTTCCAAATTTTCCAATTATTACTTCAGCTCATTTCTCTTCCCTTTCGGAAATGTAATTAGGCATATACTAGCTCTATATTCTCCTTAATATTGGCTTAACTTTTCCCATACTTTACATTTTTCTTCTCTTTAGGTAATTTAAAGCTCAGAAAACCCCTGTCCTTGTGGCTATTCAACTGTTAAATATATATAATGAGTTATATATTGTTCCTAGAAGTTTTAAGTGTTTCTTCTTCAAATATGCCTTGAGATATTTTTAACTTTAACCCTTCTTCATAATTTTGGTATCTTATTTGCTTTCTTGATACATACATTGGTTTTATATTCTATACCTGATAAATGTGTTTTCTAAAATCTTTGTCTACAAATTGTGTTGCTTACACAGTTTAAAGATTATTATTCACGGGATCTTGTTTTCATGTGCATTCTGAATATATTTCTCAAAACTTTGTGGGGATATTATAAGGCTGTTACAGCGAGTTCTGCTAGGAAAAAATAAATCCTGCCTTTTGTATATGTCACTCATTCCAAGTCCTTGTATGTGCATGAGTATGATAGCCCATATAGCGTGAGGTATGACTGATATATCCGTAGCAATTGCCGGCAAAAGGTCCCTGAGAGTAAGTGGTGCTCTATCAGTGTTTAGGAGATGAATGAGATTTAGGTCTTGCATCGTCCTATTGCTGGTTCACAGTGTAGACTAGACCCTTTTCCGGGAGGGTATCTCTTTATACCCATATGTCTCTGCTGTCTTCTGTGTGTAGCAGTACAGCTGTGGTGTACAGAGTTCGGTAGTTGCTGTTTTCCTATTCATGAGCATCTTTTACATTCCTTTTTCATATATGGATGGAACTATTGCCCCTGTGTATCTACTTCTACGAGTGGCTCTGTCCTGACTCAAGAGTTTCCTCACCTCACATTCCAGTCTTCCTAAGTATATCACTGCCAGCATGAACTAAAAGACGAATCCAGGGATTTACTGAAAAGAATGTTAAATGGAGTACTGGATGCATAGTAGAGGAAAACACTCCCTCTACGTTCTTAAGAATCCCTTTCAAGGAACTGCCATCTGTGTGTTTGTCTTTGCTACCCTCTTTCCCCGTATTCTTCTTTTGCATTAGATCTTTAATGAGAAATATATTTACCCCCCTCCATACCCTGGCCAGAATCAATGAATTTTTCCATTTCTTAGAAGCACATTAACAGAAAGGTGGCTGCAGAGAGCCTGATGCCTCCATAAGTCATGAGGCTTTTAGAAGCACCTTACTATCTCCCGAGATGAAATATATGACATCCTGTAATGGGTCCTAAATATCAAGACCTTTCACTCTTCTCCAGGTGAGCACCCTCCTTGCTCCTTCCCTCTCTTTGAGAGGCTCTCAGCACCTCCCAAGGACTGCAGGGCACTAATGAACACAGCACAGCCCCCAGAGATCAGAACTCGACTCCTTTTCCGCTCACGCATGTTTCCTGCCACGAGGAGATGTCTTGCAGGAGCGCTCAGGGAGGAGTGGCACAAGAGTCACGTCACCGTTAACAAGCAGGGTACAAGAGGCGAATCGATGGGATCCCGCTCTCTCTTGCTTAATGAGCACTGGTGGCCACACTCTGTGTGCGTCAGGGAAGGAAGTGTTAAGTGAATGTCTGAGTGCAGACCACTCCGCACATGGAGTGGTAAACACAAGGCCACAGTTTCGCAGTCATGTCTTCAGCTAAGAAAACTTTCTTGCTGATACTTTCCAATGGGCACGTTCCAGAGCGTGGGTTTTGCTGGTGGACCTTGCCCCACTTTGTGAAAGGAGTTTTCCTGGGCTGCCTCCACAATGAGTCATTACACTGGACTCCGTCCTGACATCAGACTTCAATCAAAAACTTCTTTTTTCACAAAATGTCACTTTCAAAGTTGTGGTTTGGGAGAAAAAAAGTGTCTTTATAAAAAATTCATGGCCACAATGATCTGATAATGCAGTGCTCTGATACCAGCAGATGTTTTGTCTAACATGTTCCCTGAAGCTGTGCTCTGTGCCTTCATATCTTTCATTTCCAGTTGCTATCTGCTGACTGTGGGATGTCATGTACGTACCCTATAGCTATGCGCAGCAATTCGCATCTAACACCACCGCGCGTAATGAGCTTCACAAGATGCTTGTCGCAATAACTCTGTACTTCCCTAACCATATGGAACACAACACTCTAAAGCCCATAGACACTTTTTTTTATTACAGTTCAGATCCTTAAAACATAATCTGTGTGATGTCTAGTGAATGTACGTGAAGAGCTGCTGAAAACAAAGTTAACACTTGTTCACATCATCTGTTACAAATGTCCAATTTGGGACAATAAATTTCCCCAGAACCTGTTCTTTTGCTGACTCGTTGCTTTATCTTTTTTTTCCTTTTTCTCTCACGTCGTTTTTTTTATGAACTATGCATATGTATTAAATGGGATTTGTTGTCCCTAGATACCAATTTGCATAAAGTACAAGCCATCATTGGTTGGAGAGAAGCAAATTACTTCTCCGGCAAGATCACACTTTATTTTTTTTTTTTTAATTTTAACAAACCGCAGGCAGAGGCTGTTAACAGTACTTAGCCAGATATGCAAAGTATCACTTTTCTCAAAACCAGTTTGATCAATGAGGGATAAGATGGGGGAAAAAAAAAAAGGAGGAGGTGATGTTATCCAGTTAAGTCCTACAGAAAGCTGACCAGCACCAGAAGTGCGCTTGCCCACCTGTCCGTAAGCTGAGCTGTGGCCTTTCCCCTTCCTGGGGTGCAGGTATCAAGCCTTCTGAGAACAAAAAGCCAGAGACTTTGCAAAGAAGTGAGACCAACTCAGCAGCTTTTAAAAATAGCAAGAATCTCACAGTTTCATTTTCCACTTCTCAGAAAACTCACCGTTTTTATTTACTTCCTTTTCAAGTTATCCTTGCCATCCTTTTCTCTGCAACTTAATAGTCAAGCAGCTTTCTGTCAACAGCTCTGCTTCTAATTGGTGACTCCAAATGTCTTATAAAGTACGAGTGAGACCTACATCTCCCGCCTCTGCCCATCACAAATAGTAGATTTCCCTAACGGGGGCAAGGGAAGGAAGCGATGTTGCTGATGAAGTCACAGCGCCTGTGTCCACACGGTGCCCCACTACCTCCTTCCCTTTCTTCCAGTGTTGTGCACCTGGGACAAGTTGGCAGTTGCCTATGTGACAAAGCAAAGACTTGCAAACTCCAGCTTGTCCCTCTGTTAAGCAGAGCTGTGCTAGTTTCTGCTAAATAAAGAAACAAACAGCTCTTTTAGCCAAGAATCTCAGACAACGTATTGGGGGTGGAAGTTGTGAACCTTAGAAACAGCTGGCAATAAATGACACTCTGCAACTTTTGACAAACTTGCCATAAAAAAAACTCTAGGAGACTGTGCTCTGACTCCTCAGAAAACTTAGCACTTTTGATGCACGTTTCAGTTAAGATTACATTCTAGGGGCTTTGGTATCTGTTATGGAATAATTTTACTTGTAGTATTTTCAGTCATTCTAACTAGACTAACTCGCTTACTAAGAGCAAATATTTGTTCTAACCATTGTAACTCTTAAAACTAAAGAAGGCTCTGTTAGGAAATGGTGCTGTCCTTTTGGGAGGGGCGCTCATTATTATTCACTTATGGTGATCAAAGAGATTAGAATATATTATTTATCCCCATTGTCTTGTCAAAAGACCAGGAAGAGACAGAAAGGAGTGAGTGAGAAGCAAGTTCCTCGGTAACATGAAGGGTTTATACCACCACCCACAACATCTTTGAGGAAGACAGCAGAGGCTGAACCACAGAAGCCGGAGCTTCTGAGTGTGACCACGTGTGTGAGTGTGTGCATGTGCACCCCTCACCACTGTGCTCCTCATAACTAGAGAGTTGGTTCTTAAGAGGTACCTGTGAACATTTGTGAAACAGAACAATGAGCGACTGAGTCATGCATTAATGCGCACCCAATGGAAGTGAGCTGGGCACAGAGCACTATTTATGTTACCATCACTAGAGTCAAAGAGTAGTGAATTTCTTGTCATGTAAGATTTCCTCCTTTAAATTCCATCAGAGAGACATTTTTGAGCAGCTATGGTAGTTCAAGAAATAAATTCTACACTGCTGATAGTGAGATTTATGGTAGAATTTGGGAGGTGGTAGGTAGTCATAAAAATGTATATAGATTTTGGAAAGACAAACAAGTAAAGTAATTGCAGTCACTAGCTTGGTGAACTTGGGCAAGTTGCTTAAATTTACTGGGCTTTTGTTGATTCCTTTGTAAAGTGAGGGAAAACACCTCTACAGCATGGGAATATTTTGATGGTTAAATGAGATTAACCAATGTCAAGTTCCTAGTATTACACACAAAATGTTCACTAAAGGTTGGTATTCTTATTATTTCCCTGACCCTTCAGAACTTACAATCTAATTGTACTACTCTAGATATACACGTTAAATGTAGCCCTAATAGAGGAAAATCATAGAGGATTTAGAGAGGAACACAGAACGGCCCCTTTGAAAAGAAAAATTCATAAAGAAGAGCTCATCGTGATGTTTTGTCCTGTTCCTTTTCTGTGCTCGCACTGTTCTAGCTGTCTGGAACACCTCCTTTCTTCTCTGCAATTATCCAAACTACATTCAATCAGAATCCCTCAGAATCTAGCGAATGAGACTTCAGAGTTCACAAGTGGGCTCTTGCATAGCTTTTAAACCTCAAAACATAAATACTCCTGCTTTATGGTGCTCTATCAGCTCTTGTGCTGCATAACAAGTAACTGCAAAACTTAGGACATTGAAGTAACAACAATTTATTGTGCCTGACAATCAGTGGGTTTGCTGGATGACTCCCTTTCATGCACAACCTAGATTCACTGATGTCACTGCCCTTGGTTATAGAGCCACCTAGGCTAACATTTCTGAAATGATCTTGTTTGCATTTCAGTGCTGTCTATTTTCTGGGGTATCCTGGTTCTCTTCCAAATGCCCTCCTATCCTGTAGTGGTCAAGATAGATTTTCTTCTGTGGTGTTCTGAAGGTAATTCTCCAACAGAGTGAATGTGTAAGCCCATGGTCTCTAAAGGACGAGGCTACACAACTTGCACAAAGCCATGTCTGTCACACTCTACTGGACAAGGTAAGTCACAAACTAACCCACATTCAAAGAGATAGAGAGATAGATTCCCTTCCTGGATGGGAAGAATGTCAGCATCGTGCTGCTGCGTGCTTGGCATACTGAAGTAAGAGGTATCTGTGGACATTGAACAAGCTCATATAACGTCTCCTTTTTGGTTTCAGGGAGTTTTGTCTAAGTTTTCTTTGGAGGACTTCTTCATATGGAGCACTTGAAAAGGGCTATCCTCATAAACTGTCTAGTTTCAAGACCTTTATAGGTATTAAATCACTTTTCCCGGGTTTGCCACCATTAACATGGTCTTATAAACAGAGGATTTTCCATCTTCTTTCATAATGTATTGCTTTCTTTTTTAATCCGTGAAAAGGGAAGGAACACTAGAGAATTATTTTCAGATTGTTAAGAAATATACCTCTATTTCAGAAAGCAGAGAAACTAAAATTAAGTTATTACTGGTTTAAAACTGTAGTTTAAAAATGCTTAAATGTGTATTCAGCAAAATATGTTTTAAAAAACTGGGAAGAATGGCTATGCCTTGCAACCTGCAGGAAAAGTTGGAGACCAGCGTGAACAACTTAGCAAGATGCTGTCTCAAACCATTTCTGTTTCTTTTGCTTTCTGTGATTTGTTATATTTTTTTCTAGCTTCCCAAGGTGATTTCTTTGATCATTACTCTGGGTTCACCCTTTCTAATGTGAGCATTTGTGCCACGTATTCTCTCTAGGCACTGCTCAGTGACATCCCACAAACTGAGCTTCATCCTCATCATTCTCATTCAATTTAAAATGTTTTCTCTTTTACTTCACCCTGTGCCTTTAATCTGCGGCTACTTACAAATGTGTTCATTTTTAAATATTTTGGCATTTCCCAGTTTTGTTTTGATTTCTATTATGTTGAAATAAGATACCTTGCGTTCTTTCTATTTTTAAATAAAAATCTTAGTAGAATACTTTTAAGTTTTCATGATGTTTTAAGATTCATAGCAGCTGTAGGTGATTTTTTTAATGTACATAAAAGAGATGTATAATGCTATTGCTAGGTGTAGTGTTTGATAAACATAAATACATCAAATAATTTGATGGTGTTGTTTGGACCTCATGTACTTCTGCTCATATTTAATATATTTATTTATGGATGATTGAAACAAGAACACTAACTTCTCAAAGTTTTCTCCAGTAATCACTGGTTTAAATATATTGCTTCCTCTCAGTCCTATTACAGTTTCTTCCAGAATTTGTTATGTTATTATGGTTCTTTACCCTTCTAGTAATTTGGGGTTATATCCTGGATTTGGTGTATATTGTACTGTGAGACTCTGGATGCTATTACAACCTTCTGGTGAGCTTCAAGATTTAGTTTTATCAGGCAATCAACCAGTTAGGTTCAGACTGAATATTTCCTTTCTTTCCTTCTTTAGGAAGATGGCTAACATTTCAAAGCGTTGTTACGTTGCTTTGTGTATGTCCTGAGTATATAGCTCTAAAGGGTCATTCTAAGACTTGGGTGAAGGGTTTATATTATAGCTCGGTTCTCAAAGCCTTTGCTGGGCTGGTTTATAGTTATTAAAAACATGCACAATTAAGAAGTGGGCTTATAACTTATGTCAATTCATACAAAATACTGAGTTTCAAAATGGTGGAAAGCTAAAAAAAGAGACTCCTCTTCCTTGTTCCTGATACCAGAGGAAGATTTTAGAAGGAAGAGAGAAAGACATAATACAAAATCAGAAAACACGCTTTGTCCTGAAACCTGCCCCCATAAACGCACATGTATCACTGACACAGACATATAGTGGAAAGGGGGTAGTCTTGAATCTGATGTGAAAACTGGTGTCTCAGACCAAACCGGACACTTTTGATAACTAAGAAACCAGAAAGTTTCAGAGGGTGACTTACACAGAGTGAAACTATCTGCTACCTGTGAAAATCATTCAGAAAAATTAAGTTATCCCATTGTTGTGCCTCTTATGACTAGGAGACTATTAATACATGGATACAACTTTCTCTGCTTTTCCTTTCCTTTTAAATAGGGGTAGAATAGAAGCTCTTTCATGCCGTTAAGAGCAGAGTCAATCAAGCCAGAACAAGAAGCTCTCAATAAACTGTTCAGCATTTATAAGCTGTTATAATAAAAAGTTTAGCCTTTGTAAGCTGTTATAACATCCTTTGGACCTGAGAACTTAGATACACACACACACACACACACACACACACACACTAGTGTTTTTTAGATATGGACAACTGTTGCTCCTCAGACTCAGATTCTGTGACCAGCTAGTGTCTTCAGAGTATGGTCAGTCATATAGACCATCTATTACCCTAAGGATGATTTCATTTAACCTTGTCCTAACTTGATGACATATTTTAATTCCAAGAAAATACACCCCAATTTTAAAAATCTTTTTTATTCCTTTTTCTCTTAAAAATGGCCTACATGAATAAAATGTACTGAAGAATATTAGGAATATGAAGATGAATATGACAGTATTTATAAATAAAATAAGATTCAAAAATAATATATCTGTACAAATAATCACAAGAAACACAGATGTAATGAAAACAAAATATTATACAATATCAGAGATGGGAGGTAACACTGTGGCTTCCGAGTTTCATTAAAAAATGGCATTTTGAACTAGGTTTTAAAAAATATTAGAAACAGACTAGTACGAGTAAGATATTCCCTGTCAGGCAAATAGCATAAAATATTATGACAATAAGAAATGCTCAAAGATTGTTAAGCGGACAGACCCTGGGACAGTTGGGCATAGCGTATATCTCTTGAAATTCAGAATGGGCCAAGCATACATACAGCCTTGAAAGCCAATGTGGCACTTTCTTCCATTTGGAAATAAATATAAGGACCAGTAAAATGCAGGAGAAACCTGTGAGGCATGCGTATGGATAGAATGGTAAAAGCAAATTTATAGACTATTAATGTCTAAGAATCTAGGCGAAGGTTACTTAGGATTTCTTTGTAAAATTCTTTCAACTATTCTGCAGGTCCAAAATTATGTCACAGACTTTTCAAAAGCTACAGCTGTAAAGAAACATACAGTAAACACTTCATGGTAGCAACGAAAGAGCACTTTCTGAGGACAGCCTCTTTCTCAGTGCGTTTCTAGGAGGAGCTCGGACATGCACTATCAGGGCGGGAACATTTAAAGGTGCTTTTAAGAATTCCAAGCGTAGCTGAGAGTTGGTGTTGATTTCATTGCATTACATTTATCTGCAAACTTACCACATTATATGTGTTAAACATGTAGTTTTCCCCATGTCAGTCAGGCCTCAATAAAGTCTTTATGTAAGTAGAAGGTCATGATATGTACATTTAAAAAGAACCAGGAAAGTGGTTGGGACAATTATGCTGTCCTGAACATAAGTAATGATTAATGTGATACATTTGGTTTTACTTAAATGGAAGTTTAGGTGACGATGGGATATCTGATTTGCAAGGGACAGAATATGAAGTCTGGGAACTGGTTTGTGCCCGATGCTCCACCTCAGGAAGCATCCCATGGAGAACTGCAGGAAGCGCACTGTATGGGTATTTCCCAGATACAAAAGGAAATATTTTCGAAGAGAACAGCTGACAGAATCTCTGGAGTATCCACTGAAAGGTGTAGCAGAAAAGAGAGGGAGTCGATAAAGGTGGATTTTTAAAGTCAGGAGTTTTAAAGGCTTCTTGTAATCTCTGTCTTCTGACGCTCATTACCTCCTTTTATATCTGAAGTGGACATAATGGTTTGTTTCTAATATATTAGATGCAGTCAAAGAGTTGGAATGTCATCTCCAAGGACAGATCCTCTGAGATTGTGTCTTCATTCTTTTGCTGCCTCCTCTTATATTGTCTTAAAGGAGCGAGTCCTGGCAAGGAAGACAGGCCCTGTTCAGCCAACACTCAGGAAGACTAAGCCCCTTGTCTCTGGTCCTCAAGGAACTAATCCTACCAACAGCCATGTGAGTGAGCTTAGAAGTGGATCCTTCCTTAGGCAAGTGTTTAGGTGCCACCACAGGTCCTAGGCTGATATCTGACTGCAGTCATAAAGGCAGGATTACGCAGCAGAGGATCCAGCCCAAGGATGCCTAGTTGGCTAACACACAGACACTGTGCAATAATATGTGTTGTTGTTTTAGTCTAAGTTCAGGTGTACTTTGTGAGACAATAGATAACATAGAGACACATAAAATCCTTTGAAGAAATAAGAACAGAAATAAGGTAATAGAGAGTCATTAAAAATTAGAGAGAAAGGAAACTTCAACTAAATATGGTTGAGAAGTTGCAGAGGGCATTGATTATATAAAGGCCCCTTGAACTTGGAGTCAGATTTGAAAAAGCACTTTGAGTTTGGTATAGTGGATAAAACTGGCTTAAGTGGCACGAATGAAGACTCTCATCAAGAATAGCCTACTTATTTAGGGTAGCTAGCAGCAAAAAAGAAATCTAGTGGAGTAGCTTGGAGGAAGGGTTCTTACTTTTATGATATAAATTCCTAGATGTATCTCTAGGAGAGAGAAGATCTAAGGATCCAAAAATATACTAAAATCATGAAAAATTATTTATTGAGTACCTACTGTGAGACCCACACTGTTTCCAGCGCTAGAGATACAGCAGAGGGAAAGATTAGGTAAAACTATTTTCTGAAGAGAATACATCCTAGCACAAAGAGTTAGAATACAAAATGAGTACAATATATATCAGCTTATATTCTAACTCTTTCCACTAGAATGTCAACCAAGACAGATATTCTCAAGTAATATTCAGTTTTTGTGAAGAGGGGAAACACTTTTCTACCCTAGAAAAAATGGTAAGATGTCAGAAGAAACTCTTAAGAGAGATTCTGAAACAGAAAAGTTAGGACAATGGAGATGTGTTACAGAGAAAAGTAGTCTTTTATCTTCGCTTTTGTCTAACGCTTTTCTTAGCATATGTTTGTCAACACTTTGCTGGGCTTGTACCTCCCTCCTTCTATTTATGCACAATTAGCACATGTTGAAGAACTAATTGTTGATGTACAGTCTTGGTCCTAGCATTATAGATGGTGCTATAATTCCCAGCCACCAAGGTAGTACATTTTGCAATTACATGTTCTATTTTCTCATTAGCTGTCATACATCGTCTGTACCTGCCTATCCACTAGCACACTTTACTTCATTATGTTCCCCCAGTCATCTCCAGTGATAAGGAGCAAATCCTGAATTGTCACAACAAGTCTTAATTTCAAACAGCAGACCAAGTTTCAGTTGCACTTTAGAACAAATTTATGTTCGTAAAATGATTTTCAAATGTGAGCACAATAGACTTGATTTCACGACTTCTTCTCACCCCATACTTCCACGTGGTATGCACCTTTTTACTACTGTTTTCAAAGTAACATCTAGTTTTTCACTGTGAGTGAGGAGCTCTCCATTTGTGGCCTTAACCTGATGGCCCATTGTATCAGTCAGGGTTTTTCTAAAGAAATAGATATGACGTAAGATATACAAATGTATAAGAAATTACAAGATTGGCTTGTGATGGTCAGCCACAGAGTTGGATGAGGAAGCATGCAGAGGGTGTCTGCACCCTGGAGACCAAAGGACTCAGCCCAAGGTCTGGAATTCACTGCACTGTCTGCGCAAGTCTGTATCAGGAGGCTGATGGGTCTGCAGTGGAAGGCTGATGAGTCTATATTGGAAGGCTGAAGAATCCAAGGCAGAAGCCAAAGATTCTGTGCTAGAAGCCAAGAGACAGTGTCTAAGCTGAAGGTGAGGACTCGAGCTCCTGGGAAGAACAGAAGCCCATGAGTCCTTTCTCATTTCCCTTTTATATCATCCAGGTGATGAGCCATCCTCGGATGGGTCCTCTACATCCGAGGGTGTAGAATGGCTGAGCCAATTTAGTTAGGCTTCTAACCTTCTCAAATTGACACAATCAGTCAACCACTATATCCATGAACTTTAAACAGTTTATTAAAATCACCCACCATACCCAGGTCTTGCTCATGGCTTCCATTGGTTGCTTCTTCATAGTATATAGTAGTTCAAAAAACAGCAAGGCATTCCTGCCAAAGATCTATGAACAGGTCCTTGGAAGGTGGGAAGATGTCTAGAAAAAGAGACTCATTCATCCTGCACTACTCTTCTGATTCCTGACCCTGTCATATTTCTAATTTTTTCCTTTGTAGTTCTGTTTGTGCAAGATTGTAGTGCCATTTTAATTTTTATTGTAGATATGCAAATACAACTGCATTAATCGCATGTCTATTTGATAGTGCAACCTGTCTCTACATCCAAATTTGAATCCATGAATTGGAGCACACTGTGAGCAGATGCAGTCTGTTTCCAGGTCTGAATTCTTGCACATGGCACGTGAACATCTGAGGTTCCTCCAGCTTTCTTTCTAACAGAGCGCCCTGCTACAGATGGCGGAGGCTCACCCTTCCTCCATTCGGGAGTCACACTCTCAGTTAGAGGATGGAGTTTTCCACCCCCCGTCAGGCAAACTCAGGCTTCAGTCATTTTTGCCTCTACATATTTGCCTGCTTAGCCTAGATGTGAGGCCCTGTTCCACTTCCCTCTGACTTCCTGGCCTGGCGCTTTCTTAGACCAGACTTTTTCCAATTTTCCTTCATCCAAAATATTCCAAAAAATGGTTTGAGAATTCCCATTTGGAAATTCTTCCTCATTTCCTATACAACCGGCAAAGCTATGAATGTAATTCAGACACTGGCCAACTTTATATCCCTTCATTTCTTTAGGTTTTTTCATTTGGGCTCACTTAATCCTTCCCTACAACAACCATTCTCCCCAAATCCATATTCATAATCCTCTTAGTGGGAGGTAGAGGGCATTAAACCCTAAAGGTTCCTGCTGAACTTCTCTATTCCCCCTTTGCCAACAGGGGAAGCTCGTGTTTCTGTTGGGTATGCCTGTAATGGGATTCTTTTTTCCTTTTCCTTTACACAGTTCTATAATTAATGCATGTTTCTTTGATTCTACATTTATATTTAACACATTTTAAAAGGTACAAAATGTGTTTTAAAGACGCTTTCTGTTCCCTAGTGATTATTCAAGTACAGAGGAACCATGTAAGGATTATGAGAGGCGCTCATAGAAAGGAGGGGAAGGCTATTGACAGAGACTCCCCAGAGCAGAGGCCGGGCGAGTGGGCGGTTCACTGACTTGGAGACTCTTGCACCACCTGCTGGTAATTTAGGAAAGCAATTAAATGCCAGACGTGGCATGACGTACTTACTGTGGCATTTGGGAGCAACTGCACTCTTTGGGTACCATTTGATCATCAGAGTTTGGAGGGCTGACAGATGCAGGGCTTGCGCTTAAACTTACGGAAAACTTAGCTTTGGCATCTCTCCCCTCTGGAAAACTGGCTGACTTAAAAAGAACCCTTTCTCCTCTTTCTTTCAATCCACTCCAACCTAACTTCAGCCTTGGGTGAGCTTTGGTTTGTTGGCCGCCTTGCTTTTCACTCTACAACAACACTGCCTCCTTGGCGAGTTTCTAACTGGGCTCCTGCTCTCCAAAAGTTAGGGCTCATTTCCTAAGAATAACCTCTGCTTTGTGACCCATTGAGAGTGCCTGGAGGCATTCACTATGCGCAGCAAGAAGTAGAGTCCAGGAGAATTTCTATAGCTTACAAATCATGCAAGAGGAAGTTCTGGGAAGAAAAAAGGGAAGACTACAAGCTGGAGGAAGAAGCTTTTCTCCTCGTGTACAAGATGCCTGAGCTATGTCCCTCACCAACTTTAATGAACATCTAGTAGTCACTGCAACGATAAGGAAGATACTTAGTGGCTGCTTGTCACTTAGTACCACTGATCACCATTCAGTAACCTGGATTTAAGAGTCCAGGTGACTTCTACAGCCAATTGTTCTCTGCCAGTGTAATAGTACCTAAAAAAGTACCTGTGAGCTTGTTAAATTGGTAGACTCCTGGACCCTGGCCCAGATACTTAGACTGAATAGGTCCAAACAGAGCTCTGGAATCTGCACTTATAACAAAACCTCAGAAAATTCTCCTACACGTGATGCTCAGACCACACTCTAAGAAGCACCAAGAGAACCAATACAGTGAAAGCTCACAAGCTCACATTTCCAAAAATCGTTTCTCCAATTATATCCTCTGCTCTTCTATTCCACCTTCTTCATCATTATTTTTCTGCAACAAAAGTACGCTTTTGCTAGAAATTTTTAGAAGATACACAGTTGAAATCAAGTGGTATAATCTAAACTCACACTCAAATGATCTATGTAACTCTGTAAATGTCTGGTGGACGTTTTTTGAAAATTCTCAAACACATACACACATATGTATGATATACTGTGCATGTAGATATCTTTATAGGTTGTCTTTGGTCCCTTTACAATATATCATTAGTTCTTACAGTGCTGACATATCTTTATCATCATTTTCAATAGCTATTCCTTTAAACAGATACATAGCATTCACCCAGTCTCCTAATGCCCGGTATTTACACTTTTCCCACTGCTTGCACCCCTATAAACAAACCTGTGGTGAACATTTCTGTGCCTATTCCTACTTGTTCAATTATTTTCTAAGGGCAAATTTCTAGCAGAATTGTGAAGTCAAAGGGTAATAGATCTTAGGGCTTTGATAAATTGCCAAATATCCCCAAAAAATATTTCTTGATTTACCTCTTCAACAACACTTTTATAAAAGTGAGGAATCACACCCTTGCCAATCTGGATGTTATAATTAAAAAAAACCAAATATTCCCATATGCTGTGATATAGAAAACTATTTTTATTGTTTTCATGTGCAGTTATTTGAAGTGTGCAAAGAACAAAACTTTTTTTACTGTATATTTGGCATTCTGGGTTCTGACTTTATGAGTTACTTATTCACACTCTTTGCCTACTATATTAAAACTTTTTACTTTTTTTAGTATCTAGAAAGAATTCTTCATGTTAACACCTAATATTTTGTTGAATATATTTTATGTTATACTTTGTTTACTATACAATTGCAAATATATTCAATGTATTACTACTATGTTAAGTAAATATTGCAAATATGTCCCTCAACATTTAAAAAACTGTTGGTTATAGTATTTTTTAGTTTATTTCATTTTATTGTTATACAGGTATTATTGACCTTTATGAAATTAAAAATGCATAAAATGTTCTTTAGGAATTTCTATCTTTAATTTTACATGTGGTAGATCTCAGATACTTCAAAATTATATAAATATTCACTTAATTTTTCCTGTAGTATTTTGTATTTCATTCTTACACTCAGATTGTTGACTCATCTGCAATTTTTCTTGATTTAGAAGATTAACAGTATTTTCTGCATTGTCAGTCTATTGTTCTAATAGTTATTCCTCTTTTTTATGAGAAGAAAGTTTAGAACATAGACATATACATACACATGCTCTGTGAAAAATAAAATACTTTTTTAAGTGGGTGTTCTCTGACACCAGCTCCCATGCAGATCCATAGGCTCCCAAAAGTTGTTATTTGTCAGATAAACCAGAAAACAGAAGGAAAGATAATATTAGACCAATTGTGACTTGCTATTAAGATGTCATTTACCTATTCCAGTTCCTCCCCATTTTTTTCTGTGTGTGTGTGTGTGTGTGTGTGTGTGTGTGTGTGTGTGTGTGCGTGACAGTGATATTTGATGTCCCTTCCTCTTCATGTAAGGACACCAGACCTATGGGATTGAGGCCTAACCCTTAGAACCCTTATGGCCTCATTTATCATTAGTTAGCCCCTCAACAGTTCAATCTCTATCTGTAGTCACATTGGCAATTACAACATCAATCTGTGAATGTTGGGGGGATGAAATTCAGTATATAGCAGTATAGATATCTCAGTCTCATACAGATTTAAACACTTCAAAAGCAATTTTTAAATAAATGTTAGAGGTCTGAAATATTCCATATTGCATCTTCTCTGTAGTCAGCCTGTCTGTTTTGAAACTGACCAGGGCTGTGCCAGGAGCCTGGCTGTCCAAGTGGACTGTACCGTGGAGTATGAGCTCTTAATGTAATGAGGGTTCTCTCAGTGTGAGAAGACACCAGCCTTGAAACAATAAGAACACAAAATCCAGTAGGGTTAAGGACAAGATAGAGCCTTTAACAATCCCCTAATTCACTTGGAATCAGATGAGAGATGCAACTTCAGAGTTAAAAACTAAAAGTGTGTGGAGACTTTGGTTCATCCTCTGAATCTTTACCACATTCAGAGACCCAGAAGGATGCATCAACTTTTCCCTAGAGAAAATTCCCTTGAGTATTGGACAGTTCTAAATGGAAGCAGGTAGTCCCTGTTCCGAGCTAAGGAACCCAACTTTACTTGATGCACGAATAGGCAAAGCTGGTGTTGTGTCACCCTGGCATTGTTAGCCCCGTTAACTTCCAAGAGACCTTCTCAATGGATTACAAGAGTCTCTAGAATTTCAGGTCAATGAATGACAGGAAATAGCATCAATATCTCCTTTATTGCAAACAAATGTTATTCAGAAAGTAGGAGTGTATTTAGGTAGAAAGCAGCTGGTTCTCTGAACCAATCGAGCTAACTAGATTCCTACTCTGGCAGAAGAGAGCTTCTGGGAACACATTCAGTCCTCTTTAAAAACAAATAATGCCCTTAGTGTCCAAAAGACAGGTAACGCGAATCACCAAATAGAGGGGGTCAAGCAAATCCGTAGGTGTAGAAGGGAGAACAGGGCTGCAGATTCTGCTAGTGAGTAGAGGCCATGGCTGAGTGAGAAAAACCTTTCTCTTTGCCTCATGATGTCTCCTCCTTTCCTTCTCCTTTTGCTCTTCCCTTGGAAAGCAGGTAGCTGAATCCTGCTTGTGAGCCCAAGTGGTGCTACCTCAAGTGGTTTAACCCGCTGCAAGTGTTGTACCAATCATTCAACAATTCCCACGGCTGCTTTTGTGAGAAGCCTCTCTCTTAAGCCTCCGGTTTAAGAATTTAGAGTAATCATGTAAAAATGATACCCCTGTGCTCCATGATCCGCTGAAGCTCACTAATGCCGGATCCCAAAAGAGGGCTTATTAATGGGGAGGCACAGTGCTGCCTCTCTCCCGGCTCATGTTTCACACGGATCTCTCTCATGGCTTCAGCTGTAAACCTCTCTGCTGATAAGGGGAGTATAATGAACCTCACTGCTCCATGAGACTGAAATCAGGGGCTAGCGAAGCCGTTCCCCGCCCTGTCTCCTAGTGCTGGAGTACTCATAAGAGGCTGCTTCATAACTGTGGGGATAAAGGTTCAGGGCCGCTTCCTCTTACATCCCTGGCTTTTCTTAGTCATGATGAAGGAGGCCACGTTTAAAATCAGTATTTGGAACTGCAGAGATGCTATAATTTCTCAAATGGTTCCTTTATACTTTTTCTTGGTCGGTTTTTAGCCATTAGCTGGATGAAGGGCTCCTCATTTGGAGGCAGTTTTAATAAAAAAAATATATATATAAAGCCATGGAATCTCTGGATCCCAGAGAGAAGCTCATGATAAAAATGGTTCTGGGCCCCGGACTCCTTTCCCTTGCTCTGATGGCAAACCCTCAGCCGTTTACTCCCCCGATGGCCGTCTGAGTGGGTGCCAAGCACAGCCCGATAACGGTTCTGTGGGCACCGCTGTTCCCGGCTCTTTCCGTTCATGAGGTAGCGAGAGAGCAGCGGCTCCTACCTACGAGGAGAAACCACGTCGACAGCCCAGCTCTAAGATGCCATTTGGCACACATTCCTAAAAAAGAAAGAAGCCCATTTTTGAATGTAGAATTTCACACTTAAAAAGTTTGACTCTGGGTCAAGTTTTATCCTTTCCCAAGCACACACTCCTAATACCTTATTTGCCACACAAGCAGTCAACCAACAGACTAGGAGAATCTCATTCTAGACCTTCCAGCAGATATTAAGCCACTTGCTAACAATACATCAGAGTTCAGCTGTGTGACAGGTACTGGAATACAAGATCACCAGGCTTCCAGAGAGTGGCACTTCCAAACATGCTGTGGGTCCCAAATTGAGTAGGTTATATGTTGAAAACCGAAAAAAACAATTGGAGGGCTTTCTAAGGAGAATGAATGATTTTGACCAGATGTTCCCAAGGAAGACATTTTTCTTCTCTGTTTTTAGTATTACACAGGTACAATGTAGCCATCTGGCCCACAAGGGGTAGAACCTAGGGTGCAGCACCACGCACACATTCTCACAATGAGTGAGACAGGCCCTTGTGGTGCAACCACGGCTCTTACCTCTGAAGATGCCACCTCCAGGGATCAGGCTCCCCTGGGAAAATGTTCTGGGGTCACTCAAAGCATGTTTCAGTCAAGGGCGCAAAATAACCATGGAAAAACACTCTTTTTAGAGACGGGATGGGAAACACTTCGGAACCGAACACGCAACTCAGAAGGACCAGCAAGACCCCCTGCTCTTCACACCCATTCCCTTGCCACTGCGCCTTCTCTAGGTAGATCAACACAGGCACACACATAAATACCGTGCATGCCGGTAACACTCACTGACATGGTCATAAATACAGATCCTTCCGCAGGACCTCTCCGATAACCAGTCTGTTCCATCTGAATTTATAATGCCATTTTAAATGCTCTTTTCACTTACTTAACTTTTAAAAAAGCACCTCATATTACTCACTGCTTATTGAATAAAGGATTAGTATTATTTTCCTTCCTCCAGTGAATCCTTGCCCTTCATCCTCAGCAGACTGTATGCCTTTGTGTTTCTCTGCCAAAATGTCACGTTGAACAAATCACAGGCCTTACTGCTGCCCAGTTCAAGCTGTGATAACTTTTTATTCAGATTTGCTTGAGGTCATCTCAATGGAAGTAATGGGTAGGAATGAGAATTTACCCGCAACTTGAATTAAAATAACTTCCAAGTACTTCCCAGAGCAGGAACAAAGATGAAAAGGGCCCCAAATTACGGCAGTATTTGAAATAACAAGGCAAGGGTGTCCTTTGAAACATACCCAGCCACATTTGTTTGCCTTTAAGTCAGATCACCTTAACCAAGGACATTGGGTGGAGGGAACAAATGGTTAATGACTGTGGAAGGACCCTGGCCAATTGGCTTTTCTTTCTTTTTCTTTTACTTATCTTTTTATAATATTATTATTTTTTTAACTTTGGCTAGCATGCCCAGTAGGAGTGCAGATCGGAGGATCGGCTGTCTTTTGAACTGGAGACATCACAGGAAGCTGGGGAGGCTCCAAATTGCTAACCTGAGGCCGGAGCAAAAACTTTCTTTCCATCCAAGGGACTGCTTCCCCCTCCCCCTTCATCTGATGGCATCCCAAGTCCTGCTGGATTGCAACAGTCTTTGTTCCTGCAGCCAAGCTCATAGCCGGCTCACACTCTGCCATGCACGTAACCTTGCACTAGAAAAAAAGATTACAAAGAGGAGCAAACGCCCTAGAGGGTTCCCCTTTATCAGAGCCTTCCCTGTCAGTGGGCTCCTCATTTCCCGGGCCCTCGTCTGATTATTAGTGTACTGATGGAATAAAAATAACCTCATATTCCTACATGAATCATAAATAAAACCCTTTTATTTCATCAAAGAGGTTGGCAGGTTTATAGTCCTTTGCAATGCAGGCACGATGTGAATGACATACCTTTAATTTTGCTGACAAGCTCACCGGGGTTCAAATGAAAAAAGAGTGAAAGTGGGTGACTTGGAAAACGATTGTGCTAGAGCTTTTTGGTGAGGGTAAATATCTCACCTTGCTACTGTAATCAAGGATCCAACTGATCTTTGTAATGAACTCTTCGATTATAGCCCACTTCTGACTCTTCAAAACTGCCTAAGCAACAAAAACACCATAATTTTTGCTGAAGTTATAGACAGAAGCGACCTGCAAAGAAAGAGAAAAGGGCGGAAATGGAAAAGTTAAAAGGTGGGATGGGAAGAAACAGGTATCGAAAGTTTACATCACTGGATCATCAAATAAAATACCAAAGAGCTGAGCAAAGAAAGTGATCCAGCTCCTCAACTTCCGTTCTGATGCCATCTCTTCCCTCATTAACCCTTCCTGATGATTCCATGAACTCTCAGCATTCTCTTGGTGTAGGCTGAGATTCTCCGTATCAGAGAGCCCAGCATTCAAAGGCTCTATAGTTCATACAACCAGTCCAACCACCTTTCATTTCAGGTGAGCACAAATTTTAAAATCTTTTCCTCTAAAGGAAGGCCAGCAGGGGCCATGTTTTGAGTACTGACCAAGGTGCAAGTGTTTCCTGTCTTTCTATGTAGAGAAGAGAAGAATTAGAGAATAGGAAGAAGCACTTAGACACTGAGTTCATAAAATATGGACCTTCATTTTTCTCAGAAAAAAATTAAAAATTTTTCAACTAAGTGTTAGAGATTTGGGTTAGATGTAGGAAAAATCAAGAGGAAAATGAAAGATATTTAAGGGTTAAATACTAGGAAAGAAGAAAGCTTCCTTTTATGATGAGACCCTTCTAGTGAGTCAGTCAAGAAAACTTAGCTCCAAGTACTGAGCATTCAGACAGACTGGCTAGAATATTCCCAATTTAGTTTATTGTTTTTACTGTCAAACTTGGACATTCCTCCATTAGTTGAAATAGGTAGAATTAATAGTTGCTACTAGCAATCATTAGGCCTTGTCCTTATTAAAAAAGAGAAAACAAAACTAATAAAACATGGCAAGGCATGGGTCTTTCTTTGAGGAACCTAATCAGGACAGAAGAACCTAATCAGGACTATATTATGCTTTTTCTCTCTTGAATTAAACCATAAACCTTTGGAAGAGGAGTCATGTTTTATTTTCATTGTGTTATTTTCACAGAACCTGAAATGCTGTGTCTTTGGGTTTTCAGGTGACACAAGAAGCCAGACCGGGGTGATTTTAGGAGCCACTGGAAGCCACAGGGGCTTGAACTGTTTTACAAAGTCTTAGACTCAGTCTCCCCTATCTAGCAGCCCATGAGTCTTTGTGCAGAGCCAAGAGAGGTGGCCTATTTCATAGATCCTTTGATTTTTAAACAGCTTATGCACATTTGATAAGATAGTGAAAAGAATCATTTTAGGAAGACGCTAATGTGTCAGTTTTAATGATGAACACACCATGGCAGGGAGAAGTTAAATCTCACACCCAAGATGGTGCAGAAGGAGATCTGAGGGGAGTATTCTCAAGAGGGAAGTATTTATCATTTATCTCTAGGATTATTGATAGTTAAGAGGCCTATCCCACAGTTCTAAATTTTGACAGTGAAGTGGGCAGTAAAATAGCATTAATGGTGCTTCTCAACAAGGGGAGCACAGACACACGAGAAGTAACAACACCAGCGCACCACTCTCACTTCTGCAGGCCGACACACGGGTGCTCGCACCATGACCAGGGAACCCTGGTCGGCAGCACTTTCCCGGGCTCTGTCACAGCTACTCTGGGTACCCTCGTGAGCCCCTCAGGCAGCGTGAGAGGCCTCAGTGGGGCTCCATGGGGTGAGCCCTACCTCAGAGCGCTAGAGAAAGGCAGTGATCTCAAACACCAAAGGGTGGAAAGAGAAGATTCAGGCTTTGTTTTCACAACCATTTCCTCAGGACCTGCTATCTGCTTGAGACCTATTTGTGACTATGGGAGAGATACATTATTTAAAAATGCAGTCTAACCTCACATGCAAAGCTGTCTGTATCGCTGCCAAGCAGATACATGCGGAGGAACTGCCCAGTGAAGCACGGGGAGCCTAAGGCAAGGCCCAGAGAAGCTCACATAAGGCTGGGAACTCTCCTACAGCCATGCATCTTTGACAAGTGTGTGAGCACGTTGTTACTCACCCAGCCTTTACTGAATGTTTCTGGCCTGTAATCCGTACCCTTTACAACAACTTTGGAAGGAAGGTGTCAGAATCGAAGCATGAAAAAGGAAGCCCTGTAAGTATGTGTAACAGGGAGGATTTGAGACAGAGAACAGGTAACAGAATATTTAAAATCGCAAATTGTCCATGTAGCCAGTACAAAAACTGGGGAGCAAACGGGCAGCGATGAGGCTCCATCAAATTGGCTAAAAGGAACAAATTAGAATTCCCAGAATCCTGAGGGAACTGGAACCCAGGAGGAGCCAGAGGCAATTCTAGAAATACCACTGATGACTGTGAGACTGAGGGAGGTCTTTCTCCTTCCCGTGCCCATTCTCTTGCTGGTCTTTCCTATTGTTCAGAAAGGAGAGACAGGCAGTTTGCAGAATCAGCCCTTCATAGTCTAGAGTGGAGGAAAAAAGCAGAAGATGGATCGGAGAAACACAGAATGAGTTTTACATGGAGGATTGTAATGTCTGTTTTACAAATACAGAAACAGATTCCCAGGGGCTATGGCTTACACAAGGCCACCTACCCACTAACTGCAGGATGAAGACTTCACTCCAAATTTCAGTGAAGGCTGGTGTATCCTTGTGCTTCTTACCCATCGTCATCATCACTCCTTGCACCAGGACTGTGAGGAAGTCTTACTGCACGCTTTCCATGACCCTGCTTTGTTCCTGTGTTCTAGACTGGACAAGAGGAGGAAAGATCCCCAGGTGACTTCTGAAATCCCACTGAATCTCTGGTCTACAGGGACCAGACAGGAGCCCCCAGAAATAAGGAGATGGCAACACAGTGCTCTTGGTTCAACAGCAACATCGAAGGTTTTTCTGAAGACCCTAGGATTAAGACTTCTGTAGCTCCAGTTCCTCTTGGTCCTTACTTTCATGTCCTCAGCTTTAACTTTAAGAGTCTGGTCTGGTCCACCAAGTTGGTCATGATCTGTAGAGCACAGAATGTCGCACCCATTAGATTGAACGAATTAATGACTGCTGTGCTAGTTCAAATGAGCTAACTCCTAATTTGACCTCAAGTGTGTCTGTGTCCTTTTTGGAGAATGCACTTCAATCCTAGCTTGTATTCTGTATTTAGCCCCTTCCTAACCCTCTATGTTAAACTTGCTGGTGTCTCCGATCCCCATTCCAAGTTCTATTCCTGTTTCAGGATATAATGAACAGTTTCCAAATCATGATATCCCAGGAAAATGCCATCTGTCAGGCTAAGTTCTTGAAGCTTATCTAAAATCAGCCACTTTCTCTCTGCACAGAACCTACACTGCACCTTAAGTTTACCTCAGGTAACTGTTTCTTGACGAATTGCTGATGTGCATAGTTTCCCCATTGTTCAAAGCAAGAGACTCTTCTTTAAAAGCTTAAATGCATCCCCCTAAAATGGTTACTTTATGAACATAATAAATTTACTGAGAAAGAAGGCATATGGCTCTATTTGAGAAAGGCAGAAAGAAAAAGAAATGGAAAGGAAGAAGAAAAACGGCTGATGAAACCACAGAGAAAGACAAATCAACCCTATTGAATTCTAGATTGCTATCTTGTCAGGATTTTTGCAAGATTTCTCTGCCACTCTTTTAATTTTCATTACTTTCCATTTTCTTTGAATAGGCACAGAAGCAGGTTCTAATTTTACCAGAGGCTTTTCATCAGATCAGACGTTTTAGTCTTGCTAGGTTATCCTAGTCACAAAAACATCTCTCTACTCAAAGCTTGAATAATACTAGCTAACTCTAGTGGGGTACAGCTTCTTGAACCCACACAGCTAAGACGCAAACGTTATTCTTTAACCTGACTCCAGTTATGTTTCATCGCTTAGACTGACATTCATAGTAGCCAGAATCTTACAGAACCTCTGAGGTTTATGAAAAATTCCCTTAATCACTGGCTGTGCAGACTTGAACTTTTTGAACTTAAAGTAACTCGTATTTCTCTCCTTAGTGTTTTGAATAATCTCAGGCACTCGAATCTCCTATTTCCAACTTTGTTATAATGAAGACTTTTCCACATCCAGAGGAACTTTGTCTCCAGCAAGATTCACCATTGTTCCCTGTGGCACAGTAGTTGCATAATAGGTCACCACCACTTCTCACCAAGGCCACTGGAGAACACCTAATCATACTGAAGCAAAATGATGGAAACGTTTTGTGGAGGACCAAATCCCACAGAGCAGATGCATGTAATGTGCTATCATGCCTTGGCATCTTCTTCATCAAATCATAAACTAGAAGATGCGTGCCCATCCTAACCCCAATATAATTAGGAGGGAGTTGGGTTACCAGGACCTACTGAGGCCTCTTTGTTCACTGATGAGTGTTTTCTCAGCTCTTGCCTGGCATGGATAAACCTGCTTTCTTGTTGGTGCCCTGAGGAATGGTAATGTGTGTCTCACCGGCAGAAACTAAATAAAACTGGACATTTAGTTAATTTTCCTTTTAAGCATACAAGTTACAGAGAACATATAGAATATCTATCAGTTGAAGATTTGTACTATGTCAACCCTTATGGCTTCTAAGGAGGTATAAGGCATAGTACTTCATGTCAAGTCATGTGTAGTATGATATCACAATAGACACTGTAGCATGGACCTTCCATCTGACAGACAAGTTCTAGGCCAAACTGAAGGATCACTAGCTGTTGTGTGTGTCCCAGTCCTTCAAGGATTTGCCATCTTTGGACCTTGTCTTATCAGATAGTCAGATACTGATTTCCTAGGTTTTTGCAAAACTTTGTCAAGTTGGTGTAAGTAAATGATTTCTCACACTTATTGGCATTCATTAGGCCCTTAAAATATTTGGAAAAATTTGACACAAAGACCTGAGAAGGTCTGTTACACGGACAGTGTCTTTGAGTGTTCAGCATAGAAGGAAAACTTGATTGATTAGAATGATCAAGAGAAATTCTAAGAGACTGAAGTGGGATCAAGACAGACAGTTACAAAGAGAAGGGTGATTCCGGGAAGGTGAATGAGGCAAACAGGCATGAAAATGTGGGAACTTGAGGTGATAAAAAGGAAAAGAATGACTTTTCTGAGTCAAGGATCAAGAAGACCCCAGTGGCATGACCAGTGGAAAACTAGTAGAGACCAAGCTAAGATTATAAATTATAAAAAGAAGACATTCTTAGGGCCTTGGGACTTGATGAATAGTTAATTGTCCATAGGAGAAATGTAGGAAGAAAAATTAGAGTGATGTTAAGTAGGAGAGCTTAACTGTGGTCTGCACATTGTATACCACTAGAAGAATCAGAGTGTCAGAATATGACTAGGGGGAAGGAGTTAGAAAAATTATGGATGTGGGACACTCAAAAAAAAGCATAAATCTTAAATGCTGATTAGACAGGAGTAAATGAAAAGAAGGATCTCACAGCTGCTTTTGACCCTTTGATTTTGCATAACAGGGCAATGACAAATGAGGTACCCTTCACTTGAATAGCAAAATCAAGAGGTAGAGCTAGCTTGGTAAAGCCAGGGAAAAATCAGGAGTACGTTGCCCATAATTTACTTCCAGGTGTCCTTTAAGGATCTGGAATGAAATGAGGGACATGGTTTTAGTGAATTCTAACAAGATTATATAACGAATTTTGAATATGAAACAAAGTGTAGCATCTTTTCTACCCATGGCAAGGAGGGCTTTTTGCCAAGTGGTGCTAGAACAGCACATCTATTTTGTTGGGCTGAGTCACTGTATCTTCAGAAATGGTTCTAATCTCAGCTCTGCATGATGGCTATGGAAAGTTTACTTCCATTTTTTTCTGTATCTCAGGATTTTTTTCCCCATCTAAAAGGAAGATAATGACATCAGCTTGTCCTCCACTGCCACTGCAACACATTTTAAGAGAAGTTTGTACTTTGCTGGCAAGATGCTCAGGGCGCTGGTTCAGCTTGTTCTCTCAGTGCTCCCAGAGGGCAGCACGGCTTCCTCTGTGGCGGAAAGGAGCACTGAGCAGGGGAAGTTCAGCAGATGTGCCTGTCTCTCCCAGGAGGCTATGAGCACTTCAAGCTGGGACCACACGTCATCTCAACAATCCTCTTGTTCAGCACGTAGGAAGTAAAGGAAAGAATTGAGAAGGGAAAAGCAAATTTGATGCTTGTATAGCAGAAACCCCACTTACTTAAGAAAGAAACATGACTTCTCTTCGACAAGCTGAATTAATTTTTGAAACAAATTCAAAACACCCAAAAGTGGTTGTCTCAGATATTTCTTGATTCTTAGTTTATAAATATGGTAACTTCCTGGCTAAGTGAAAGGTAGATGTTAGTCAGTTTTTCATTACAAATATGTAAGATAATCAGCTTTCAAAGAGGAAAGGTATATTTTGGCTCACAGTTTTAGAGGATTTAGTTCATGGCTGCTTTGGGGTATGGAGCCAGATAGTAAATCACAGCAAGTAGCATAGGGTAAATAAATCTACTTACCTCCTGGCTGGTATATGGAAAGCAGAACAAGACCGAGAGCACAAATCCAATAACCTGAAACCTCCACCATCTTACAGTACCGCCAAACTGAGGACCGAGCCGTCTACATATGAGACTCTGAGGGCTATTTCGTATCCAGTGGAAGTATGTTCAATTTATATCTTCAATGAAGGACAAGGTCAAGAAATCAGGATTGACTTAGGGAAGTACTCAGACAGTAATGCTGTTAAAAGTACAAGTCAACATAACCAGAATGACAAAACATTTAATATATTATGCATTTTTTTCCAATAAATTTTCAACTATATGACAGGGACGTTCAGGCATTTGAGGAAAATATAAATATATCTTTTCAAAGTGGTTCTTTATATTTGTTGAATAGGTTTTGATTGTTCTCAGTTTTCATTACTTGTTTTTATATTTCTTCAACAAATACTTGGGATGGACTAGGAATTGTGTAATACAGTAGAAAGAAAATTAATAAAAATATATTTTGTAGCTTTGTTTTCTAATTGGGGTTTTTTTTAGTATAATTGGGTTTTTTAAAAAATCAACAGAAACACACGCAATATTTGTGAGCTGACGCTTAGAAAGGATAAGAACTGTATCATAAATAGCTAAAACATCTTCAAATTCCCAAGATGTGGGTAGAAGAAGCTTATAAAACTCATGTTTATGATCTGTTAGTTCTGGTTTATGTTTAACTACAAATACAAATGAATTAATTACAGAAGTAACAATAAGACTTGTAGAAATAGTCAAGTGACGTAAAACTTTCGGCGTCATCTTGATTCTTTATTACACTGGCACTGCTGTCAATATTAAAGTCCTCATCCTCCTGTATCTATTCCACCTTAGCACTAAGTATCCTCCACCAGCACACTCGTACGTGAAATTCCATTCTCAGGCAATGGCAATGAAAGAAACTTAAGGATAAATGAATTCCATAACCATCTTAGTTTGCCATCTTTGTTTCTATCCCAGCTTTGATATTGAAACATGTTACTAAGGAATATACAGACACATTGGGAATGGAAACAAGAATTATTTTCCTTTCCCCTTGTAATTGTCGGTTGAGGAGTAAAGGAAGAATGGCCCAGGAGAAGAATAAATACGTAAGCAGTTTAGGTCACTGTCGTGGTTACTTTTCTCTCGTTGCTGAGACAAAATACCCAACACCCAAAATGAAGGAAGGAGAGGTTTATTTAGCTTACAGTTTGTGGAGGTTTCAGTCCATATTTGGCTGGTTCTGAGGCAGAGAGGCACATGACAGAGGGCAAACTTTTCATGGCAGCAAACAACCAGTAAATGTGTGGAATTGCAGGCAAGCAGCCTCTTTCTCTCTACCTTGTAAACAGCCTGCCCCCACCCATTGGGCGTGTAGCTCTCACACAGTCTCCATGCCCTCCTCTTCCACAGGCTCAGGATGTTTACAAAGTAAGCACCCCAGCTTCCTGCTGAATCACTCAGTTAAACCTCCAGATTCCCCAGGTTGACACAATGTATCAACCATAACAGTCACCCCTGTACTCCCTGAGATCCCATATTGAGAACTGAATACAATCATTTAGTCCATTTTTGTGGATATTCTACCCTTTGTTTAGCATTGTGCTATATTATCATGGGGACTTAGGGAATAAGTCCCTTACTATAGTCAAAAGATTATTATAACAGAATTCACATAAGCCAGGTTTCAACAAGGACACAGCAAATACCCGTACTCTTTTAAGTAGAAAGAATTAATGCATGAAATGGATTCTTGAAAATTGATGGAAGGATGGAAGTTCAGGTTCTAGACTGAGCTATAGGGAGCATCTGCTAGGGTGACTTGGGACCCTGGATGAGCTGTCTCCTCTAAGGCTGCCATGGGAGCCAACAGGACTGCTACTATAGAACTGCCACTTGCTCTTTACCACCCTCTGTGGCTGTCACACATTTAGAAAAATGGACAAGGAATGCCACGGTGGAAGTAACTATTGTTTTTTTTAAATCCTTGTAGAAACAGCCAAAGAAGCCAGGAAATGACCTCTACCTCAATCCTTGCTTCTCAGTCTTATAGATATGTATTTGCCTATGCTTACTTCATAAGAAAATCTAGTTGCAAGGGAAACTGGGAATGTAGTTTTAGTCTTACAAACTTTTCAAATAGAACAAAGATTAAATGTAGTCTGCATACTCCTCTATGACCTTCATAGGACTCTAAACTAGCACCTATTTCTTGGTGATCTTCAGTATCTAGGCAATGACCCAGAAACTTTACATGTGATACTTTAATTGATTTCATTTAATTAGACCTCATGTTTGACTTCGTTATAGAAGAATGGACAGATTTAAGGATGATCTTTTTGGGTAAAACAAGGCAGATGAACTAGAGGTAGGAGGCAGTATTACTGTCTGCTCCAGGCACATGGCAACGAAAAGAAAAGATACACTGATTGTGTGGCAATTTCTGATGCCGGGACCATGTCAGAGAAAAGAAGTATAGGGATGTTAAGAATGGTTTTGGTCAGGGTTCAAGGCTTCTTTTACAAATCCAACAAAAGTGTTAGGACAGGGTGTAGAATGTTCTTCCATGTCTCAACTATCGTGGCAAGTTGCTTGTCCTTTGAGCCCTAACTGAAGATTTTTAAAATCAAAATACTCCTAAGATCTCTGGCCAAACTGGTCTTCTCTTGCCTACAAAATCCTACAGTACTGTGTGTCCCACAAACACATGAATACAACTTCAAAATTTTGCTCGGCTTTCAGTTCTTGTGTATTAGATGGATGCTTCTCACAATGAACCCCCAGAAGGAAGGGCGCATTATTTGTCCTTCTTACTTCTACCCAAGTCCAAGCAGTTTTGTTTCCTTAGGAAAGGGGCTTTAAATACGATTATTTTCCCTCAGAATTGAAGATAGAGTTGCAGATTCTTCTTACGGCACCTTCTTTTCTTATTCCTCTCACAAAGTCTTTTTTATGACTTCGGCAATGCCGCCCGGACTCTGGTCCTGTGGCCATGTTCCCTTTACCCTTGTTATCTCACTGGGTGTGGTTTCCTTGTGCATATCTTTACCTTGAGCTGTTCTCTTGCTCTCTGTACTTTCCTTCCCTACTCCAGTTCACATTCCCTCACGTTGGCTCTTGTCCAACCTCTTCTATATTTTTATACCTTATTGCATTTGTCTCCTGAATCGGGGTCCCTGGTTTTGTTTGTTTCTGCCTCTGCATCTGTCACCTTCTGTGCTTCCCGTTGTTTATTTCACTCTATATACATCCTGTGTCCTCATTTTAAGTTTTTCCTCTGTGCAGCTCCCTCCTGTTTCCCACTCTGCAACACTCTCTTCGCTCATCCTGTTTTAGCTTGTTTTTTTGTTCAGTCATACTCACAGGAAGCCTCTGATCTCCCTGCCAGACAGACGAGGACCGGCATGGAATTCACCCTTTACCTATAACATTGAAGACTCAGACCCTGCGGCCAGGTCCAGAGTTCCCAGTACCTAGGAGCACATCTATGGCAATGTCTACCTCACTGCTGTACATGTTTTAACAAGGTAATTCATCACAGGAGCAATTTGTTTTGAAATTCATCTCAAATGACTCTCAGAAGAAGACTGCTCTGTAAGACTCTTCTGTCTGTGCTGTAGTTCCATGGCTTGCCGGCTGCTGTAGATGTCATCCAAAGAAAAACAAATCTTCCCCTCAGTTCTAGATGGTTTGGAACGTATATATGCACATATACATATACACACACGTAAGACATGGAACTTCATGTTCTTGCATGTTTATATGTGCATATTTGTGCACATATATATATATATAAACAGAAAGAGTTTTGTACTTTTGTAAACATAAAATGTATTTAAAATATAAATGTATTATGTCTCTAATACACATTTATTGTATATAAAATGCATGTATCCATTAACTATATTATACATATGCACACATGCACATATATATAGTAATTGAAATTATGCTAATTCAGTAAGGGACTTATAATAAGACAAAGAAATAGCCTCTATCAGATTAATGATTAGCCATTTAGAGAATAAAAACTAACAGTGTCCTGAAATTCATCATACTCTGAAGACGCTTAGGCCATTTCACATAAATTACTTTATCTCCACCTACTACCTGTGTTATCATTGTTGTTTTCTTTTTACATGTTCTTAAGTCTTGGGAAATGAAAGACATATGAGGGGGGCAGAAGGGGCCAAGTTATATCTCTTAATTTTCAAAGCAGAGAAACCAGGGCAGAAGCTCGTGGTGTTTCTTAGTAAACTTGGCCTGTGGGTAGCTACGGAGTGACACCAACCTGGTGTCACATTTATCTTCCTTCACATCACTTTATTATTTATATTTCTTGCCCCATTTTCAGAATTTTGCAGACATTCCAAGATCCATTTCATGGCTTCAAGCTGGAATTATGGGAGTTTATTTTCTGTATTTAGCTAAAAAAACAACAAAAAAACCCTCCTGGATTTCGGAAGCCAGCATCACAAGTCAAATGCATTAGGCACATTGGACTGAACTTTCTTTTAACTGAATACAAATATTTAGGCATTCACGTAATAGGAACTGAGGCAAAAGGCATTTATTGAGTCCTGATGGATTTTAAGACTCCAAGTATTACACACAGCAACTTAAGTGGATTTTTAAAAATTGCAGTTAGATATATTTTCTATACAAGGTAACACCAAGAATAACTATAAGATAACTTATCCCCAAAGTCCCATCTAAATTTTAGAATTTAAATATATATTTACTTTTCTCTGTATGTCAATATGAACATTTTATGCTTATGTTTGGGACATATTCAGGCTAAAAGGCATTGGAATCCCTCAAAGTGTTTAGAAAAACTCAGTCAAAATAGAATCTATATATATTCAATTTATAAATTTTATAAAATGTAAGCAGCACCAAACTCTCTCCTGCATGCTCACCTCAATTTCAGTAGAGCAAGAAGCTCCGTGACAAGAAGTCAGAAAACTGAGTAAAGAATAATCCCAGTGAAAAGATTCACTGCAAAATAAAGTTTAGCTTGCAGAATTTCCAGACTGATACATAAAGTATCATAGGTTCAAAGAATTGAGGATATTGAAGTTTGTGCACAAAACAACTTGCTGGGCAGAAACTCCCTTCCGCTCCTAGAGGGGCCTCGCCTGGCCTTGGTACAAACTGTCCAGACTTGTCTGCATTCCTGTCCAACACTGGCCACTCCTGGGGTTCTGCGATCCCCATCTGAGAGACGGTGATGGCCTCCTGCCACCAGAATGCCCTGCTTTTCCGTCAGCCAAGTTGATGAGACATTGCTAATTCACATGAACTGTGCAAGTCACTACACTCACAGAAAAACACGATCTCAATTTGGCTACATATTAAATGTGCCATTCCCCATGGTCGTACCTAACACTCTTGATTGGAGAATGACTTCACTTCAGATTGAAAAGAAACAGCTCGGGCCTTGGTTATTTGGGCATACAAGCCTCCAATATGACTCTGTTTTCTAAGCAGACATTAATGATTCTAAAACTAATATTCATTGTTTGAAGAGGCACAGCGGCCTTGGCATTTACTTAACCTTTTGTCTCATGTATGAGACGGAGTCAGCCTAAATCCTTTTCTTAATTAATATCTTTTCTTTTTATGGCCAATGTTATTTATTGAACAATTTGCATGTAACAATTAGAGCCACAAGAGCTTAAGAAAATGCTTCCTGCTCAGAAGTCCACCTTTTCTGACTTTTATTTATTTATATTTTAAGGGTGTTCAGATTATACAAACTCAGGGAAAGCTTAACTAAAGAAGCAGGGAATAAGTTAGGGCAGATAGATCTCATGTCAGTGATCCCACCTGCTGGAGCCCAGAGGAAAAGAAGGAAAGCATCCTAAAAGGATCACATATGTGTAAGAAAATTGTAGCTATTTGAAAAGAATATACAATAGATTCATTTTACTTTAAGTATCTGCAGAAATTTCACATTTCTGCCATTGTGTGTATGGAGGAGTTATCACTCTAAATCAGTCAATATACCCAAGGAATTTGTGGTTCTTTCTTATGAAATAATAGAACAAAGTAAAGATAATAAAATGTTACAAATAAAAGAAATATTAAACTTTCCACATGACCTGAAAGAACTCACAAAAGTGAATTACTATTTCCATCTTCCCTCACATCCCTGTCCATATTAATTCAAAATCTTTGCATAATTTCAATCATAGAATAGAAAATGTATCTACCTATGTCATACCCTTCAATTTTGTTCAAAGATTCCTTTCAATTATTGTATTGAGCTGCCTGATGTTAAAGAAATTATGTGTGTTCAGTAAATTAATCAATCCCATATTGAGTTGTTTTATTTTCTATAATGTTTTGCTACACATTACAATATACATCTTTGAAGAATGTGGCCTCTCCATTTTTTGCTATATAAATAGAATTATTGGGCAAAGCAGCATGCACATTTTTTACTTCTGGGCAATAATATTTCATACTATATTTTGAGTCTAGCAATCTATGAGTATATTTATTGGATAATCTTTCCATTGATGCATACTATCTATATTTTTGAAAATAGGCTAAGTGGGTATGTATAAAAGAGACAAATTTTCTGATAACTTATATTTGATTTCCCCAAATCCAGATTTTATTGTTCCAAATCATGTCTATTAAAATTTAAGCCAAACCAAATATTTTAAATTATAGTAAATCACTAAATGTCAATAATCATTATCTAGTACTCCATATGGAGAAAGGGCAAGTATAGAAGACATTTTTGAATGTGTATTGACGCTTTTTACCACAAACTTATGGTATGATTACTTCCCTCTTTTGAAAGGGAACCAGAGGTGCAGACTATTTGAAGTCTCCAATGAATCAAGGTTATACTCTAGAAAATGTATTTTTTCCCTTCCCAACTGACATTTCAAAGATATTTCAAGTGCTCGCATTACCAGATATTGAGAACATCAGCAAGAAATTATATAATTTCCCAACTTGCTCCTTAAAGGCTTCTTGCAGTCTTTTTGAAATTTATCCATGGAGTGTAGATTGTCTTGTGCATAAAACTAAATTTGCTTAGGTAACAGAAACCCTTCTAGATGATTCTAATACTCTCAACAAAATATAGATAAGCTTATTTCACAGCAAGGTAATGGAAGATTTTTCTGGAGAAAGAAACTTTTAGAAAAAGGAAAAGCTAAAGATATAATTAAAACTTAGAAATTGTATAAATTTTAATTAGTGGTAAAAAATAGACAAATGCTTTTCTGAACTCAATAAAGCTGCCACAAATACCTTTGAAGATGTCTCCTTGTAGTATGAGAAAGTTTATCTAAGTGAGATATATGAACAGAAGAGACATTACTGGGAATAAAGTAACTTCAGCATTCTTCATCTTTGCCAAGTATCTTTCTAAATGGTTTCAACAGTTCAACATCTCCATCACAGAAACTTCCACGCTTCTATACTGTCAAGCTCGCTTCTCGGTATTACCAGACCACAATTTTTGCCTAAGAGTTTTAAAGTAGCATTGCTTTATCGATTTAATTTGCTTTCCCTAATAACTAGTGGAAACAAAACATTTTTGTTTTCTTCAACTATTTATTGGCTATTGGGCTTGCCTTTTTTATTTTGTTTTTATAACTTCCAAACAAATGAAGCTCCTTTACCTCAGACTCTCAGACTCTTCCTTGAGAGTCTTAGAAAATCCCTCGATTCTCCCTAATCAGACTACAATCTTTAACAACATTACTTCTCCAGGGTTGTGAGCTTAGCAATTAATAATCAACTATCCAAATTATCTCACAATAAACCAACTTTACTACTTGTCATTCTACTCACATAGCTCCTGCTTGATTTTCAGTAGCATTTCTGCCTTAAATAATGAAGATATCCCTGGGAGACTGTAAAAATATCTCTTATCATGTAATATCATAGTTATTATTTAGTATATTTTGGTTAGTGTTGAATCAAATTATAAAATGAATGAAATGGGATGAAAACATTACCAAGCAGAACATGAATGACATTGATTCTAACTAGATGATAAACATCTTAGGATAGTAGTCGTGATTATAATATGTGTAGGAGAGTAATAGTGCTTTATCTAATACCTATAATTAGGCAGCAGGCTACACAGTTTTGCATATATTTCATTTACTTTCACAAAGAGGTGATGTTGGCATTATCTCCATTTAAGAGACGAAGAAGCTGAAAGTTCAAACTCACAATTCAATAAGCAGACAAAACCCTGACTTTTGAAAGAATGGACAAAATGAAGAGACATGTTATCAAAGAAGAAGCGTGGGCAATGTAAGCACAAGAGACCCTCCACATTATCACTTAGTGACGTGCAAGAAGAAGCCATCAGACTCCATTGCACGTCTATCAGAATAGTTAGTAAAACTTGCTTGATGATGCACAGTGACAAACAGGATGTAGACTGACTGAAAGTTACATGCACTGTAGCAGAAAACAAAATGGTACAACTATGTTGCAAACTCTTCAGCAATTTCTCATAAATGTAAACACATTTGCCAGCAATTCCACTGTCAGGTATTTACCCAAGAAAAGTGAAAATCCATTCCTATATGAGGGACAAGACCTGTACACAAATACCTGTAGTAGATTTATCCATCATCACTAAAACTTAAAACAGCTTGAGCGTGTCACCTGATTAATACACAAAGAGAATGCTACTCAGGGTTGAGAGAGTGTGAATTGCTGCTAAATGAGACACTAAGGAGGAGTCCAACATGCGTTATGCTAAGTGACAGAAAATAGGCCATAAAATTATACTTTGGATGAATCCAATTATATGGTATTTTTGACACTCTGGTATATGGCATTTATGACAAACATCAAATTGGAGTTTGTGAAAGGGTAAAAATCTGAGGGAAGCACTGACTACAAAGTATTAGCAGGGGATTTGGGAGAGCAATGGAAATGTTCTGTATATTGATTGTGCTGGTGTTTATGTCTGTATGCATTTGACCAAGTTCATCAAACTGTATGACAGAAAGGGCCAAATTTTACTGTACATAAATGCTATCTTGATACATGTGACAAAATTCCAGTTCCTGTGTAATAATGCTTTTAATCTTTTTACTTCATCTGGCTGTTTCCAGTTTCTTAGATTACAGCCTGACATGTAGGAAGTGTTCAGTAAGTTAATGTTAGATGAATTAAGAAGAAAGAGAATGCCCTCGCAATGACAATCACACATTTTGGCTTTCCCTGTTTTCATTTTTCAAAATTTTATTTTATTTTGGCAAACACAGTTAACATAAAACCTAACCCCAACCAATTCCTAAGTGCACAATATAATATTGTTAACTACAGGCATCCTAGTTTTTTCTAGACAAGTCCAGCGATGATCACTCACAAATCTGTGCCTGGCACCAATTCTGCAAGCTCACACTTATGCAAGTGATATTTCAGTGAAGCTGACCCATGAGTAATTTCTGAGTAGGTATTAAAACACCCTCACGTCTACAAGTCTAATATATTAATAAATGTGCTGTTTTCAATAAGACATCTAAATTTGCATGCACTATCCTACTTGTTATGTTCAGTGCTCAATTTTTTAATGTTTCTTGGACACTAGCCAGTAAGTCTGAGTCCCTCGTTAGTTCATCTATTACTTTCTCACCACAATAGATTTGGGTCTCTGCCAAGAATTGGACTAATATTGCATACAAAATTCACATAATGCATTTCCTGATCTTCTGATATTTCCTTTCAGAGTGAGAAAGGAGAATGCACACACACACACACACCCTATCTGTACGCACAGTCTACCCAAATTAGGTAAATATTTTTATTGTTGATATTAATGCTGGGTGCCTTCTATAATCCATGTATTTGCCTGTCCGTTTACATGATCCACTCACCCCATGGACTGGAAGGGAACAATGAGTTGTGAAATCTGATAATGATCAAAGATGAAGCCTCTATGTGGAAAAAAGTCAGGGTTATAGGAGCCCTCGTTTTCACAGGAAGAGCGCATTTTCTGCATTTCATTGGGCACCTTCTGTGTCTTAATTTCAATGACTCCAAACTGAGGTCCTTTGAAGAAGGAAAAGGTTCTGTGTTGAAGAGGGGGAGTTTTCCTCCCCCACTTTCATTTCCCTTTAAAACATAAGCACAGAACTAAGGGATGCTATTAAAGGTACTTGTAGAAATGATTCTGATTTGTATCTGATGACTAACTAACCTATTATTGCACTTCTTGGGCAGAGATTAATGGGAAATTCTTTAAGAATAAAGACTCTAACAAGCCTTAGAAATATGTGTGGGCCCAGCCTGTACCACGTGACCTCACAAAGCCAAACCTTGGCTGTTAATATCCTTGACTAATGAACCAAGGCTACAGTCCGTGCTAGCAAAGTGTCAAGAAATAAGTAACCAGAGAAGTGACCTTTTAACATGCTTCTAAATGTAATTTTTAACAGAACAGTGTCAATAAGTTCAAAATCCCATATGCTTTTGATCTAGTATGGAAGTACGATGCATCAATATCAGACAGCAAGTGGGGGGAGAGAGCTAGAGAAAGAGGGTAAAAAGGATCTAAAGCAATAATCTCAATTATGACACCAAAAATCTTTCCTTTACACAGGTAAGAATGTAAAAAGTCCTGGTTCACTATTTGAGCATTATCATCACCATGAAAATATAATAATAATTAAAAAAATAATAACAATAATATTATTATAATTATAACAATACAGTATTCCTATTCAGCCCCCTGATAACCATAGTCCTTGCCTAGGTGGGACATATATTTCCTAACCTAGTGGACCTTATGCTGTCAGGTCCTGGATTTTCCATTATTAAATTTAATTTTAAAACATAAATTATTGTGTTCAACAGACTTATAGTCAATTTCCAGCTCTGAGGCTTTGTGTCTAGACCTATTGCCTGAATTATATGAAATCTCAATCTTTTCATCCATAAAAATGGGAACATAAATAGGACCTTTACTGGACCCCTACTAAAGTTAAATGGGAAAAAATGTGTAGAAACCATTTGGCACAACGTATAACAAATTGGAAGAGTTTTAAACTCTTAGCCAGTCTTATCGTGTCGTCTAATGTTATTGTCAGTATTATTGCTTGGATTTCCTCTGTTGGTTTATTGTGGATTATATCCACCTACCCCACAGGAGGACCGAGCTACTGTATGAGTCACAGCCCTCTCTGTACCTCTCACATCACAGGGCCCAGTGCAGCACCTTCCACCAGGTAGTCAAGACTGGGAAAAAGTTAATGAACATGGTGCATCTCATGTTTAAAAACTGCCAATTATGTTTTCATGGTATCAAATATATACTTAAAGCAGCTACTGACTTTTCACAAGAAGAAAAATGAAGATGTTTCCTGTTGGAGAAACGCACTGAAGCAAGCGTTTGGATTAGTGCCTGTCCTGCGGTCAGCATCATGAAAGTATACATCAAATACTCCTTAATAATCAGTTCCTTTCTGCGATGTGATCCTTCAGTCAACGCACTAGACTGCCAGACTCTGGAAACTTACTATCTCCTGCACTGTATATGTTGGGAGCACAGGCAATAACCAGCGAATGTAACAAATAAATAACTACACAGGGTGCTACAAGGTGACAAGTGTCACTGAAATCTAGAGCACTTAGAGGAAGATGAGGGGTATGGGACGTGGGAACAGGGCAGGGCTCCCACTGTAATGAGATGGTAGTTGGTCATGCCGGCTCCTGCCGGAGACACTGATTCCATCCATGGGAAAAGGCATGGGTAAGGAGGGCCAAGCCGAGAGGAGTAGCAGGAAGGTCGGGGTGCTCTCTCCCTGAAAAGGCTTGGGAAGTTGTTGTCAGGATGACATCTTGAGGGGCCCTCCACTGAACACTCAGGCTTCCAAATCTGCACAGCATGACAGTGGCATAATCTATCTCCTGAGGCCAAATGAGAAACGTCTTTGCATGTGGAATAGTTCAAAAACGGCGTGGCAGGTGAAGAAAGAGAGAAGAGGGGACGAGGAGGAGAAAACAAACAGAGAAGGGAAGGACTTTCGGGAATTCCCTGAGGAGGCCAAGGTTTTTATCCTTTGTTGCTGGATTCCACTTTGGAATGAGTTTATAGTCCAGATTTAACCTGCAACAATTCTGGGTTAGCTTGCCTAGCCTGAGGCAGTGGTCAGTCCTGCTGGGCCTAATGAAACAAATTTTTAAAGCTGTAAGAGAAAATATTGGACTTGAGGCAATCTGTTTGACAAGAACTGGAGCTCCTCAAAACAAATTTTCTTAGATCTCTAGGTAGAGGAAGAGGTCGAGGAGAGAGTGGGGAGGCAGGGCATTTTCTCTCTGTCTTTCCAAACTAGTACGTAACAGTTATGGAAAAGACCGAGACATCTACCCCATCCCTTTTAGAGTGCTGGCTAACAACAGTTACTGAAATGAAAGCTTACCTACTTTCAGTGCTACTGGAGAGTTTAATGAAGAAATGCTGAAGGCCAAAGAGTCGTTTAAGGCCTCGAAGAACCTTTCTTTAAGAACAGGGTTCCAAAATTGTGCGGCTATTTTTAAGCTTATATTTTTCTTTGAACTCTCAGAGAACGCACAAATAGACCAGCAGCCTACATCATGGTCACTATCTTTGTCATTTCCTGTGGCCATGATTAACAGTGATCAAACTGTGCTATTTTGAAGCTGTGTCAAATGCTTGATGAGAATCTCTTTACCATTAGCATGGCCATATCACTGATGAAGAAACTGCAATGAAAGTTTTAGATTAAATTTAGCCAATACCTTCCAGTGAGTGACTGACTTTTATTGAGAAGCTATTCTCAGCCAGAGACTGGCCCAGAAGCTTTGAAGGTTCTCAGACTGATTTTATCTTTCCCATTTTATACCTGATATAAGTAAAGCTTTTGGTGACTCAGTGACATGTCCAAGGCTGTCCCATTTGTCATGTGAACATCCTATTTGTCCTTAATTTTAAACCAAACACAATTTCTTCCAGGTATGTGGAGTGTGGAAGATCCTGTGCTCTTCCAGCTAGGCACTTGCACATTTTCACCTTCGGAGTTTAAGTAGTAGGTGACGACCTCCAGAGAGGTTTCTGCTTCTCTCTTTGTCTAAATCCATCACGCAAATCTCATTGCCTTGGTTATAAAGTGTTCTAAAGGTATGTACGTGGTGGATCTACTAGCCTGAAAGACAGTGGATGGGCTGGCAAGGAGGATAGTATTCACAGAATAAAAATATAAAGCTGGTTATTTTTCTGTTTGGAAGGCAGAAGTAAAGTCTGGAGCTCTAGCAATCTCTTTATAATCATAAGAAAACACCATAGGACACAAATCTCAAAGCCAAAGAAAAGAAGAGCACAAAGAAATAAAATTTCTGTGCCATACTCACATTTTTGCATTGCTTCCCTAAATTGGCTACATCACTGTTAGAATTAATTTGAGTTTTTCATTTGTCTGTTTGTATTGCAGCCAAATGCATTTCTGACAGAAATGCCGAGAACATCACCTTACCTGTGGCTGTGAACCAGAGGAAGAGATGCAGCACCCACCAGCACAACTAATCTCTTGGAATTTATTTGTACTTATCAATAATTTCCAGCATTTTCCTCAGAGTGCCTGCTTATGTAGAATAGTAACCAAACCTAATGACCAAAAGCCACATCATCATTAATACCTCATTGCCTATTAATCATTAGGTTAAACAATGGAAAAAATAAATTGCCACCAGGAATCCTCCCTCAAGTACTGGCATAGAGTGCTTACGGTAGGTTGCATCAACAAGACAAGCAAACGTGCCTAAATCTATGCATTGACTTAGGCTGAGTGCTTACTTCACACCCATGCTCGGCGGTTTGCAGTATCATTTTATTCGCCTATCACTCCATGTGAGTGCCAGATCGCCACCGTTTCAACAGTAAAGTAAATAAAAATAACAGTGAGCTCAACCACAGAGATACGGATGGAAATTGACAATCTTGCCACACAGGTATTTGATGTCTTTAAAATCAAGCAATGAAGTGAAAAAACTATCAATCCAGTAACTGAGTATTAATGTGTTTGCTAATTTCCTAAAAAAACTGGATATTTGAGGACCAGGTGCATTGAAACTTCTTTACTGTTCAGCTGGGGGCTATTTTCCTACAGTCCTTATGGAGCTCAATTCTTGTACTACGGGCTGCATTTCTTTGCAATACCCCTGTCTTCCCTAGGTCTAGTGTAGCTCTCTGCAGCCTAACAAGCCCTTCAGCCTCTGCTCTGAGGACATAAACTGACCAGAAGGCATGCACTATCTTAAAATTGCTTTTAGTCTAGCAAATATGTGGATAAGTAGAATGCTTGACACATTAGAGTGAATCAATAAGTGCTAAGAGAATAAACAAATACTTAGAAAAGAGAATACATAAAACAGCAGTTAGCTGACTGGAGTTTTTAATTGTCTGTATTTGGTTTTCACTTTGTAATCATCCTTGAAACTTCAGTAAGTGTTTCAATTCTAAACAAATTCTATCCCTTCTATTGCAAAAAGTCAGCTCCTTTTAAGAAAACACTTTAAACAAGATGAGGATTTTTATACAATGGAGTACTATTCAGCTCTAAGAAAGATAAACTCAAGGACTTACAGGTCAATGGATGCAACTAGAGACCATACTCATAAGTGAAATAAATCAGACCCACATGTGTAAACATCATATTGTCGCCCTAGTGTAAGAAACTGAAAGAATAAATAAGATCCAAAACATAAAGTAGATATTGTGAGAGGGAAAGAAACTGTCCAAAAGGAAAGAACAACTGGGATGGGAGAAATGAAAAAAATAAAAGGAAGGGAAAAGAAAAAAATATATATTTATACATATATAAGATCGCTAAGATAATTATACCACTAATTTCTATTAGTTCATTGAAAGAGGAACAGTTTGTGCTTATATTGTTTGATCAGTCTTACATATCTATATCTTGTAATCTGAGCAACTTCTTTGAATATAACAATATTCAATGTAATAATCACTGTTAATTTCCTATTATCTTGTTTTGAAATTCAGTGTCATTGTTTTTATTTTTTCCTCTTTAAAATAAAATTTAAAAGAGAAAGAAAACCCCTTACTTTTCAAGAGCACACTGCTTACTGTCTCACGGACATCTTTGCCACAAGAACACAGGGGCGGCGACCAGGTGAATCAGGACAATGTGCTTTGCTACTTGGTAGTATTGCCAGAGCATCATAGGCTGGCTGACCCCTGCTGTTAGTGCTTCCGGGGCAAGAATAGAGAAAGGACTTGAAAACTACTTTGGAGGGTGATCTAATTGCTAGCTGGATAACCGAAAATACTGGAAAGAGAATCAAAATATTTATGATTTATGTTTGACTTGGAATTTATATTAGAAAATGGATAGGGAAAAAGTACAACCAATGAATCTTTTGAAGGAAAAGGATTTCATCATCGCTATTTATCACCTACAAGTACATAATACTAAGCCTACTCTGGTAGATGTGTTTTATATTCTCATGCTCCTTGTTACATTAATTCTTCATTACATATATATATGAGTAAGGTAGGGAAACTTTGAAGTAGAGGAAAGAGAATGATTATAAAATACTCAGAGATGGTTTATTTATTAATTGATTTTATTGCACAAGCACTTGCCATGTACTTACCACAGACAAGACAATGCAATAGTAACTTAAAATGTGAGATCTATGTACCTAATCACCTGTTTAACAGATTCCAGACATCCTTATATTAACAGCAAACTCAGCTACCTAGCATTTCTAATTCCTGAGTCCATTCCTCTGCTCTTATTTGTGGCCTGGGTTAATATGAGCATCATTTGTCAATGTCATTAATTTTAAAAATGCTTATAATTATTTTATACCTATTATCCTAAGCTTATTGATCTGACTTATTGTACATTTTTGCAATTTGCTCTCTGCCTTTCTCTATTTTTATCCCTTCAGAGAATATGACACTGAGGTTAAAAGTTCATAGTATGGATATAAAATGTGGAGTCACATTGTGGATTCTGATTGGCCTAACTTTCAATAGCTATATGACCTTCAGAAATGATTTAACTAAAAAAGAGAAAGAAATGATTTAACCTTCTTGAACCTGGGTCTACATCAGTAGATTGTAGTAAACATAGAATCTGCTTTGAAGGATCCTTAGATAGCACTTGACACATGGCAATATTCCCAAAACACTTGGTAATATTTGGAGGAAGAGGAGAAGGAGGAGGAGGAGGACAAGAAGAGTGGTATACCAGTTTGGGTAAAGCATATTTACTGTCTTGTACAACAAATAAAATAAGAGTTAATGAAGTCAACATCACAGCAATATGATAAAAACCCCAGGTGACTCCTGGCTGTTCCCTCAGATGGTCAGATGCTGCCACAATTTAAAATATTGCCTCTAAAAAGGAAACTATCCACTGAAAGGAGAGCTGCACAGCTCAGTGTCACTTTATAAAACAAAGAAATACTTTTAAATCTTTTAGCAAATCTCTCCTCACATCCTATTGTCCACACGGTCACATGCATGATTTACACCCAATCACCAATGAAGTAAATGAGCTTTTAATAATTTCCTGAGGTTTACGAGGCCTTGTGCGTGAACTGGGCGAGTGATTCCCTGGCATCTGAGTGCATAAACGCAACTGTAGTCCAGTTCTGAGTGAAGGGGTGAGAGTCAAGCTGTGGGCCAAGTAAGCAGTAAGCACATGGCTGCAGGCCGGTCTCCAGTGTTTCTCCCGTGGACTCCTGCAACAGCTGCCCAGCAGTGGGCTTAGCTCTCATCCCTTTGCACCCCAGTCCACTACCCACATTGTTGCAAAGTTTTCTTAAAGGAATTGCTGCTCCTTCAACTTTTACTTGGCTTTCTACATGCACTATCAGACACAAATGCCTCCCTCTAGCATTTTGAATTACTGATATAATATTCTAATATTACCTTTCCAGCTTCATTTCTGATCCCTCCAGTCCTGATATACTCAATACGCATAGATGTCTTAAGTGTTCAGCTGTACAAACATACCTGGAACTTCTACTCTTCTAAGCCTCGCACTTCTCCTTTGACTTAAAATACTTGCCCTCTCCACCCCATCAGGCTGCTGTAGACCTCATTCATCTTTCCACACACTTGTAGTATTACTTCCTCCGGAAGCCCCATACCGATTTATCACTCCCTCTTCACGTGGCACCCAAGCATCGTAGTATCCCCAATAAGAGAGAGAGAGAGAGAGAGAGTGCAACAATTATAAGCTTTGTATTAGTAATTCATTTTTAAACTATGGCCATGCTATGTTACATGATTACATAGCATTGGTTACATTAATTTAATTTGATATTAAATATTTTAAAATACTAGCTAGTAGTAAAATGTACTTAGAGTAACAGTAATTTTTTAACTTATAAATAAGTATTAAAATTAAATTACTATGGGAATAATATGACCTACATAAAAAGTTGTTATTAGGGTCATAGACTGTGAAGCAAACAGCTTAACATAATGGAAAAAATGAAAGAAGTAAATAACATTTTCCTCCACATCCTTTTACATCCTCTATATGTGTTTAGTATGAAATGAACATTCACCATGTCACCAGTACATCAGGCACTTTGCTAGGGTCCCATGAAAAATAAGGTGAAGTTGCTGTCCAGGGAAAGAGATATGGTTAACTAGAATCATTACGGTGCTCCTCAGGTGTTGAACCTACAGAGGTAGAAATGAATTTAAAAACACTGCACAGAGATGCCTGGAAAGGATAGCTCATACATACTCTGCTAGTTTTGCCATTTCTAGGCTCCTTTCATGAAATCAGTACAGTATTGCTGGTGGGTGTTGGCAATCTGAAGAACTCACTATAGGAAATATTTTCCATTTTTATTAGCGATTACACATTTAAAGCTACAATACTTACTAAATTCATGAAGCCATAATTATTTATAAAGATACACACGTACCCCAGTCACTGAACCACAGAAATACATATCCTCAAAAATGTAGAATTCCGTTAGAATCATAATACTTCTTGAATGAGAAAACAGCACTTGGATGGATAATTCAGTAACTTCAATGGAGCTTATTGAGTTTTTAAAAGACAGTTCCTTTTTAATACTATTTGATGATTAATGGTACATTGATTGAGAATTAACAACTATCTTGTTTATACAATTCATTTAAAGGGCTGTTAAGCCCCAAGCTATGATTTAAAAAATGATCTAGGCTCAGTTTAGCATTCATTACACTAAACGCCTCAGCCAATGGCAATCCAGAAAAGTAAATACCACTTCATCAACCAAATACGGAAATGCTAATTGACAGCTGGCAGAGTCCAATCAGATATCTCTGCAGACAGCTAACACACTACTTTGGTAGCATCTCTTTCATTTTGCTAATTGACCCTGCTTCTCTCATTTGCTCTTTTGGAAAGGAGGACGGAAGCAAGGATAACATGTGATCATGCAAAAATAAAGACATGCCTTGTGTGTGTATATGGGGGGCAAGGTCTTTTGGTGGGAAATAAAGGCCATGCCTATATTTTCTATGTACTCTAAAAGAAATTGTTAAGGGACAAGTGGGATATGTAATCTAATGTAGAAGTCTACATTTCATCTTTCTGATGCCAGGTACCCAGATTTTAACAAATATGATTGAAGCAGTAGATAGATGTACCAGAATAATTGTATGGAAAAAGTTGTTGCAAAATTCAGGCTATGTTATTTCACATATACGAATGTAAGTGGTAGAGAAATTTGGTACTTCCCCCTCAAAAAATCTATTTTTTATTCTATTTTCATTGTGGTACTAATCAGCTGACCATAGGAAATGTTTCCTTGTGGAAAGCACAGGGAGAAAATGGTGGGTTTTCTTGTTTGTTTGTTTGTTTTAGGTTTAGGCTTTCCTTTGTCACACACTCATTCAATTTTTATAGCCATAATCTTTCCCTTCTCTTCCCCTTCTCCCTCCCCCGAAGAAAACATAGTAAAGGGAACTAGAAGGGAGAGAGAACCGAAGAAAGAACTCAGGGGAGAGGGGAAAGACCAGTCATTAAATATGTTTGCCTACATGGTGTTACACCTTTGAACTTCCAAATGCAACTTTATACATTGTCTTTTGACATTTTGCAGTTTGGAATCCTGAAAGCTCTCAGTTTAGACAACTAAATTATTGCTTGTCAATTTAGCTTGGGATGAAAGACAGGTGTTTTGTTTCACAGTAAATCTCCATTTAAAGCTTACATTGGCTCTAAATCTCATCCTAGTGTCTTGTGGGCTGGCGTTGAAGTGCCCGACAGTCAATCCACAGAGATCCTTCACCTTGCCTCCTCTATGCGGGCATGCCTAATGCCGTTTAAACGCAACTGAGATAAAGACCCTGTGGAGCTCAGAGGGGTAGTATTCTCACTGATATTTCACTACCATGTTGCCTCCATCAAAGAGCTAAGCTGAGCAAAGTTAAAAATCCTTATTAGTCATCTTAGAAGGCAGCTCAATACTTCATCATTCTTCAGTAAATATTTGTTGTTAGGACTATGAGATAATTTACCAAACAGTTACCTGCTTTTACATCTCCCTTTCAGTGGAGGGATGTGGTAGGCCCTCCATCAGGAGATGTTCCAGTAGCACATACGCATGGCTACTCTAATGTAAGGAGTTTGATGTAAGAGGGCTATAATTATCTCATTATGGGCTGAAAAACAAAACCTTCCTTAAATCTTCTTCAGTTCTCTCTCTGTTTTAGTTTTCTTCATTTCTAGTGTAAGGTTCCCCCATTACAATCTAAATTAATAATGAAATCTGGTCACCCCTACTAACTACCAGGGTATAAGAGAATTGTCAGCAAGTCTAAGGAAATCCAGTCATGGTTTGCTTCCTCTGGAAAGCACACAGCGGGAACTTTGTTTACTGTGGATGGGACCAGTGTATTCACAGATCTCATAAAGTTTGCCACTGATAATTCAATAAACTTTTTTTTAAAGTATAAAAGAAAAAGAACAACAACAAAAAAGAGGAAAACATTAACAAAGAGATACAAAGTAGCACAAGAGCAGTACAATCAAAATTGAATTATAGACAAAGTGACAGGGGCTGGGGATATAGCTCAGTGGAATAAGCGCCTGCCTAGTAAGCGCAGGGTCCTGAGTTCGATCCCCAGTACTGCAAAAAAAAAAAAAAAAAAAAAAAGACAAAGTGACAGGGAATCAACAATGGTCGTTGTATTACATGTTGATAACTTCAAAGTATATGCTCAGGAAAACACATATAGACATACAAGATTGATCAAACAACCAATGGTCAACTATTCCTTACCATAAAGTGACATAAGACAACATTGGAACCATGTTAGCCATCTTGCACAATTTTAAAGTAGTGGAAGCTTCAAACTGAAAGGGGCCTTAGTTCTACCCCAACTCCAATATAATTTTAAAGATGAGGTTAAGTAACTTGATAAGGTCAAAGATCAAACTAGATCATACCAGAGCCAGGACTAGATTTATATACTCTGCCCAGTTAAACTTGTTTCCCATATATCTTTGAATTAAATGTTTTTTCTTAAATGATGTTTAGAACTCTGTATAAGATTCTGTAGGTCGAATTCAGAGGTCGCTATTACCATATATGTGTCAGTTATTGTATGATCTTGGCTCAGTTTAGAATATAGTACTTTTTAAATTACTGCCCCCAGTAAATGCTTAGCCTAGATTAGAATTCCAGTGAAACAGTGCTGTATGAATATAAACAAATTAATACATTTCTTTTGGTGAATTTGTAAAGCATCTTGAACACAAAAGCTCCATCCTACTTTATTACAAATCCTTCAGTGCCTGGCACAATGCCTTGTCCATAAAATATCCCTAATGGATATTTGTTGAATTTCTAATTGGATGTGTTTGATTCAGGTTCCTAATCCTGCATCATCTAGAATTCATCTGATGAGCTATAAACTATATTAATTTCTCTGGGCTAAAATGCCTATTAACCAGCCACAGTTATTACTCTGCCTTTGCCCTCGTGTTCAGCTAGGAGTAAGGGTGTATGGGCATAACCTGACCAAATATAGACCTTTAATTTGTCTTCAGTGTATGTAGTATGGGGAGATATAATTAAGAAGAACAGTTGGATTTTCTTGAACTCACAGAAATTTCCTGTACTGAAATGGAGAAAATATCTGATTTGCAGTCTTTTAAAATAAACTATCAAGTACATTTTTCATAATTAAATAGAAATACCAGTGCAAGACTATTGTGAAAAGTGAAAGGGATGAGAGATGACAGTAATAAAGATCTTAAAAGTAGTATGTAAGCAGGGTGACATTGGGAGTAGTAATCATAATTATAACAAAGACAGTAACCCTAAAGTTGACTGAGTATTTCAGGGTTACATTAAGGCTCTCAGGTCAATTCTTAGCAAACAAACAGGCAGAAAGAGTTTTTCAGGTTCTCAGGCCAATGATTCAATACATAAAACCCACTGTAATTGACAACCAGGGTATCCCTTCTGGCCTTTAGCTCTTACTCTGCCTGTAAAAGAAAGAACTTCATTCAAATGCATGGTTGACAGTGAAATGGAAGTTTCATCACGGTGCCTTACTCCTGACCTCAGTGCTGACCTCCACATCACCCCTCAGTCAAGTGTTAGAGGGTTCTCTGAGTGCAATTTTAAACTGGATTCAACTGAGTTTCCTGAAGAGAAAGCCAGATTAGCAGTTTCAGTGTTTGCTTTTTAATCCTGCAGCATGATTAGGACCGATGACATCATCAATTTATCAGTTTACTGCCAATCTTTTTCTCCTTTACAGTCCATTTCTCTGTTGCCAGGTATCTCTTATGGTGCCAGAAAACCGAAAACAAAACCCACCCACATGCAGACATGAGTGCATACACGTACCCACGCACACTCTAGCCCTTTCAGACTTTTGAAAAAGAAAAAAAAAATCTATGCTTCTTTACAAAAGGGTAATATTTTCAGACGTGCTCTGAAAGTCGCCTATGACTTAATCTGAATGAAAGGTGAGCGCTTAGGATAAACCCAGAACCCGAAGGCGTGGTCCTGCTGGGTTTGTGGTGCGCCATTTTTCTGTTGATCTGATAACACGTCAATTCATCATTCAAGGAATTAATTGTTAGAAGAAAACCATCCAGTGTGGTGTGTTACTGTAGTACACAATTAATAAATTATTGGGTTATCATGATATCTTTTAACCAAACTTGATTTTCTTTGGTTTAAAAAATATAATCTAGCAAGCTGTAAGGAATCAGCCAGGAAATGCGAATCAGTTTGAGAAGTTTGGTCAAAATGACTCTTACTCCTAACCTTTTACATTTGATGTTCCCCAGTTTTTTGACTCCCTGAAACCAGAAGCACCAAATATAACCCGAAAGAGTGAAAAAGGTTCATATACATGTGTAGTCTATTTTTATATTTTCAAACATATCTTAAATTAAAATTAATCTAGGATGTATAATTTCATTATCCATTTTCTTACAACATGTGTACAACTGTCACTGTGCAAAATGTCCTGTAAAATTTTTGACACTAAATAAGACGCTTGATCAAAAATATTGGAAGTGATGCCTTGAATGAAGTGAAAATTTTCTTAGTCCTAATGATTGGTCCATAAAGTGTATATGTGTGTGTGTGTGCGTGTGTGTGTGTGTGTGTGTGTGTGTGTGTGTGTGTGTGTGTATGGCTCCTCAACAAACTATCTACACCGAATTATCACATTATCACTTTGGAATTTTCTCATTTTTTTCTCTTTGAACTAAAATGTTGAGATTCACCTGAAGTATATCTTACTTTATAAGTGATAGAAATTTGTTAGGTAGTATGATCATGGTTCTGTAGTTAGGTACCACTCACAACTGCATGTCAAATTTCCATCACCTTAATGAACAAATAAGTTCACTAAAAAGTATTTTTGTCATGTAAGAATAAGTCAGCTTTTACAATTACCAGTTCCCACAGGAGAAAATCTTTATTTAATGTCCCTCAGAATTTTGTCTCAACCTATCTGCATATAATCTGACTTTATATGCCTCACATACTTTGCCTTTCACAGCTCTTCTTTTCTTATTCTTTACCTTTTATTTCTTCTGCCTAATTAAACAATCTTCTTCCCATGAGACTAACCTCAAGTGACACCATTTCTGAGAAGCCTTCCATGGTTATAAACCACCCTCCCATGCAGTCAGGTTCTTACTATACTGAACTATGGTATAATGCACATCTGTTACAGGAATGGCACCAAAATGTTTAGTAGAAGGCTTTTGCTGAATATTTCTTGAATGAATACATCAATAAATAACTGAACAGTGGAGGCACCAATGAATGATTTGTGTCAAACATTTGTAAATGTTTACTAAGACATGTGCAGGGCTTGAATGTCAGCCCCATATGAACAGCTACTTGTATTCACCTTTCAATCCTTGAGGCTTGGAAAGTGTTTGAGGTGGTAATATTTTAGTTACCTTTTCTTGAATTAATACTTTGAGGGTCTATGTCCTAGACAAACCTATGGGGAGTAGAGTTTATTCTTTATGGACATTGCTGTATTTCTGAATTGAAATAGTTCTATTTGATTCTCTTCAAGATAGCCATACCTAGGCCCCCAAAGCTAAGTTAGTAGTCACAGATATCCACTTTCCTGTCACTGCTGGTAGACACATGCTTGTTTATGTTCAGCTAATTAAAATTAATCACCCCAGCTCTCCCTTCCCTTCAAGGGCACTACTTCCCATTAACTTCAATGAAGCTTGTTTGACTTCAGTGGAAGTTTTTACCTGCATAGGGACAGTAAGGAATCAGGACAAATATCTTTAAGGCTGTCATTTGTCACCATGAACAAAAGAAATAAAGATCCTTAGGCATGAGGCACCGTAGCACACTTCACGTGCCTCTCTTAATTCTATCCTTGCTGACAACCCATGACTGCCACATAAAAGAAAGCATCAGAATTATAATTGAATGGCTCTGAAATATCAGAGACAGAATCTCTGAAAAGGAGGTTCACAAACTTATTCTCCGGCAAGGTTAGTGATTTGAGTACCTACAAACGGGCACAGTGCTGAAGCTGGCATTTCCAATGAGCACCACGCACATTCCCTTTGAGTCAAGGCAGAACAGGAAAGCGGAGGGGGCTTAACTTCAAGCCACCAGCATGCAGTTCTTTGACAACCTTCTACTATTCAGAAACCCAAAGAGAACAGAGAGATAAGGAGACAGAAAAGAATCTGAACAGCCACAGTGATATGATATCCATGTTTTAAAATCTAAGCATTTTATTCGTAGTGTATTTATTTCAGATATAGTATGAGGTATCGAGTACTTGGCAAAATTGGAGTCTCAGTCTGACCAGGACCAGGGCCACAGTCTTCCCTTTTTAAGGTTTTCTAAATATTAAAAGTTAAATCAGGCTACATTTATTTCTAAAGGTTACCCTGGAACTTAATTTTCATAAGAATAGCATTGCTCCCTCTTGAAATGATTATTCTATAATCCCCGCTTTAACTATGCTAGGTGGCAATCGATACAATATATATTATATATAATGGTGTGACGTATCATTTATATCCTTTTATTTTGGGGATGAAATAGAATTGCTAATTGAATAATCTGTAAGAAAATACACACCAAAGGATTATCTAAGGGAGATGACAGTGTAAGGAAAAAAATCTGATATTTGTTGAATTCCAAGTACAACAGCTGGAGTTTTAAATATGTTACTGAATTTAAATGTCTTAAATGGTTCAAAATGAAGCTGGCATTATGTGTGTTGATAACTGGAATTTATAATAAAAATTTAACATTTTTAATTCTAACAGATGACTGTTCCCTAAACTTTTTCATCCTCTCCTTGTCCTATTTATTATTTTCACTATTTAAACAAAATATGTTTGTACCTGAAACTCCCTCTTTAAAATAATTCTTGATTGAAGACACTGTCACTGAAAAAGACTTCTATAAAAATTCTTATTACTAGAGCATATAAAATAATAAGCCATCAAAATACACTAAGATTTTGCAGAGAAATCAATAGTCAGTTTAGGACAGCATTGTCTTTAGGAGAAAAAATGAACGGGATTACAAAAGAAAAAGCTAGATTTTAAATGGAGAAACCAGAACAGGCCAGTACTTGGGGATTAAGTCTGTGTGGGCCCAGGTGTTTGCAGTCCAGCTCATAGGAGGAAGGGATGATGTGGTCATACAAGGAGCTTGGTTAAAATCTGTACTCAAATAAAATCCCATCTACTTCACAATTCTGATGAAACAAAGTCCAGGAGAATAATCATAAAACCACCTTTTAACTGTCCTATTCCCCAACCACAAGATTCTTTGCTGTCTCTGGTCTTAGCTTTCGAACGGTACAACAGATAAGCATTATGTGAACCCTGATGCAGGAAGTACAGTGCAGGGCAACAAACAAAGAATGACGATGTCAGTTGCCCTAACTGATACTCAAACCTGAGGCTGAACCAGGTAGGAGGCCGAGCCAATCTTTCCTTCAATAGATGAGACATCTCAAATGGCAGTGATTTCCAGCTCCATCTCTTAGATCTAGTGAAAGGCACTCTGGGGAAAGTTGATTTCTTATTGTTTTGTCTTTGGCTGATCTGATGTTCCCCGTACCTTAGCTTAGCCATCTCCTTCATTGACATCTTCCAATTCTGGTGTCCAGGTAAATGGAGTACACTCTCCAGTATGTGCATTCATATATGACTTCTCTGTATCAGCACCCATCTAGAACCAAATATGTTATCTCATATAATGTTTTCTGAACTTTCCTAATGAATCTGTTATCGGAATAACATTGAAAGCACAGACCTTGGGCTCTAGAGCTTGTGCCAGTCCACATCTCATTGTCCATATCTGTAACAGGCAGCAGAGTCTCACTACTGAGAGCCTGGTGCCCTCAGACCTGCCCTTTCTTCTCCATCTTCTCCGGAGACAGTGGCACCTGGGGCAACACCGCTCATCTTAGCTACTGTTTTGTTGCTGAGATAAAATACCCAATATTCAAAATTAAAGGAGGAAAGGTTTATTTCAATTCATAGTTTATAGACATTTAGGTCCAAAATTAGTTGGCTCCAAGCAGTGAGACATGGCACAGGGTCATCACAGATGAGAAATAGCCCATGGTATGGCAGACAGAAGGCAGCAAGCAGCAAAGCAGCAGCAGCAGTAGCCTGGCTCTTCCTTTCTTCCTTCCAGGGTACCTGCCCCTTGGGTGATGCCACCTACACCCAGTCTGGGCCTTCCCATTATTGATACTCAGAACTATGTCAAGCCAATCAGTGGACTAATTTAGTAAACACCTTTAATCCTAGCATCACACCCCCTAGATCTAGCTACACCTGAAAAGCTCAGCCTATGACTGACTCACTAGGCTTTGTGGGGACATCTAGAAGCAAGCAATAACATAACTGGACAAAATTTCATCGAGTGAATGAATACATATCATAGTCACAATAATAGCAAGTGTCCAGTCTATTCCTCCAGCAACCAAGCAGAGAGTGAGCCCTCCAAATCTGCAAACTTTACCTCTACAAGAATCTTGAATCCCCACCCCATTCTCATTCTTTTGTTCTAATTGAGGTTATCATGTCCTTGAAGTCATCCCATATTCTTTAGTGAATATACTTCATGACCTGTCTCACTGTTTATCCAACCCTAGAGTTCTACAAGTAGAATCTTTCAAAAACTCAGATAATTATATTGTTTAAAAAATCTTTCAACAGTGGACCCCTCCCACCAAGTCTATAAAAGTATTTCCAGTGCTCAGAACCTGGAAAAGATTAGGTCTCTAGAAAATTTAGGGATGTAGTTGTACTTAAAGCCTTTCAAAATCTGGCCTCTGAGGGGTGGTACACACCTGTAATCCCAGCATTCTGGAAGGTTGCAGAAGGAGGATCACAAGTTCAAACTCAGCCTAGGCAATTTAGAGATTTAGAGAGACCTGGTCTCAAACTTAAAAAAACAAAAAACAAAAATAAACAAGCAAAAACACCCTCAGGATGTAGATCTGTGGGAAGACCCTGGAGATACTTATATTCTTGGCTGCAATGACCTCATGTTTGCTTCAATTTGATTCCCTATCGTCACCTGCTACCAGGTCTTCAGCAGCCCCTGCAGAAACCTGCACCTTACTCACTGCATGCCCTTCAGCAGGCAGACCCTTGGGTCCTTTTCTGTTCTGTACAGGCTGTTATCTCTGCCTCATATACCTATTCTTTTCCCTCATTCTCATCTCCTACCCCAAAAGCAAATCCCATCTTTATCTTCTGTTTTCCTTCAAATTTTGCACAAAGTTTCCTAGGTCTCTGTGGCCAATGACAGCATGTTGGCAGGTCTACCTGTGCCCAGATATGGGTCCTGGTGTGGGTCCTGACTATTTTATCTCCTTTGTGGTGCTTTGACATTCCACGCATACATTTTGCATGTATGGGACCAACCAGATGCCTGAGGAACTCTGGGATTTGAGCCCATAAGGTCATTCCGAGTTTATCTTGGGGCCAGATGGCCAGGTGGTGCCAGAAAGGTGGCCAAGTGAATATGTTTTTCCTGACAGTCAGGTCCACCTTGGTCATATCATGCCAGAACAGAGCTGATTTTGTATGATTCTAAAGGTGGACACAAAGTTTAGGGCTCCAGAATACTTGAGTATAATTTAGTTAAGTAGCATAAGGCACAGTTGGAAGACGTTTCGTTGTACATGTACACTGTAGAATTCTGAGCTACAAACTTAACATGACTAACAGGCACATTATTCTTCATACTTGCCTGCACACTGTGGGTAAGATTACTTTTGCGGTTATTACCACTTACTTACATCCATCACTTCTCCCTTTCTGGGGCAAAGTATCTTTTTAAAGGAGGAGAGGTGATGTGGCTTGTAGTTTCAGTCCAAGTTGGCTGATTCCAAGGCAGAAACAGCATTGCAGAGAGGCTTAGAACAGAACAGATACTCAACCTTAGGCAGCCAGAAAGCAGAGAAGGGAGGAGCCAGGAACAAGGGTTGACTCTTCCAAGTTACACCCCTACGGACTGCCAGCTAGGCCCTACCTCCTCACTGCAAAGTCAGCTGATGAATGCCCCATGATCCAAGCAATAGATACAGCTTCCAAAAAGTCACAGTATGGAAACTAACGAAATTAACATTGCAAATCCCAAGGCTTGGCAAGTGCGAGGTCCTGCGTTCGATTCCTGGTACTAAAAAAAAGAAAACAGTTTCAATATTGCATTGCTACTGCTACCAATTTTTCATGGTGAGACTTATAATTTTAGTCATACTTTTAGTTATAATTTTTAGATGGTAAATCTAAAAATTAACGTATAGTGCCAAAGAAAAAAATACAAAGATAAATTTCCTGCACCAGAGCAAATAGTCTATAGACACTGAAAAAGCATTCCCCATGCATTAATTACATATGAAAAATGCACATATTTTTTCTCTACCTATTTTTAAAAATCTTCTATGATTTGATTTTGAATTTATAATGATATTTTGAATTATAATATTTATATGAAAAGTTCCGTTTTTTTCTTTTGATCTTTAGTCTCATGCAATATAAGGGCTGCCCTGGTGGTCATTCCATGTGCTAAATAACTTAGGTGCACAAGCTACTTTTATTTTCACAGATCCACAATAATCCCAATGTTATTATATAAACCTAGAAATGTTAAGCAATTTGCTCATGCACACAATTAGCAAATTGTTGAGCTGAAAATCAGGAAGACTTGATCCTGACGTGTAGGCAAACCTCAGAAAACGTACAACTCTATCCAACTCAAGTTGTGCTCTCTGGACCTAGCATTACCCTTATTCTTGTAGATATCATCATTATTCTAATCACTATATCTAAAGTAATTGCTGAATGGTAGTTATATGCCAGACACTGTTTTAAGAAGTTAATGTACATCATCCGTTAGATAATTTAATACCCTTCCAAAGTTCAAACAGATATTTCCATTGCACAGATAGAAAAACTGAGGGCACCGAGTGGATAGATAACTAGCTCATGGTTACTGAGCTCTCTGTGAAACTACCAGTAAACAAGACTTTCTGCTCTGGTGCTTATGCAAATCAGAACAATAAATTCTGGTCTGGTACTTTTAACCTATATTTTTGCACTATGTTGGGACTTAAACACAGAACATCATAAACGATACTGTAAGAGTGGAATTGATCTATGATTTTACTCTCCGGCCTGGTGGTCCTTTCAATTTACTTTCACAAGGATTAGTATAATCTGTGGGTTTAATGTTGCTAGTTCTACTGGTACCTCTGGTTCTTGTAGACAGTTTTACTGAAAAGATACATGTGCAAATGATGAGCCCTGCAGCTGGTGGTGGAGTCACAGGACAGAGCCACGGCTTCAAAGGTCACCAACCACAGGCAGCAAAACACCCTAAAGGGTAATTCATTTTAATTCAAACATATGAAATCATGTGTCCCTGAGAAAATCATTCACATTACCATATATGTGTGTAAATATATATATATATATATATATATATATGCATATATATCCATGCCATTTCTCTAATACTGACTTATTTGCTTAATATTATACATGCATTTCTGTGTAGGAGTGGAGATTTTAGTAAGTGGAAGTGTGTATTTGACCACAGCATGGAAATAAAGAGTATACCAAGTATCACATTCACCATAGATATCTTGGCCTAAATACAAATACAACAGAATGGCAAATATCTGGCCAAAAATCAGTAACAGTGGTCAATTAGCCACACATGTGAAACTACCCAGAAAAAGTTAGACAACTGACTGCAATGTTCAGTTTTCTGTCAGATGTCTGTCACTGTACTTTTCATCATGTAATGTTCTCCTCTCACTACATCAACAGAAATTTTACTCTTTCAGACCCTAAGCAATAACAGACCTACAAAAAAAGCTCAGGTAAAAATCTGATGACTCACAGACTTGCTAGTGAACAGCTTTATCTTCTAATTCTCATTCAGGGCAAAAATACTGATTTGCTTTCCCCATAAACTCCTTGTTTTATTTCAAGAGTCCACTGATCATGTGCAAATGCTGAGAAGTATCTTTAGCCTCCTCTGTGCTTCATCACAGGTGACCAAACTTTGCATTTTGATTTCTAAATGGTCAGATAGATGCAGTGTAATGAGAAAACAAAGAAACAGGTCTGTAACTTGGTGTATTATGGCCCCAGGTTCAAAGCAGGAGGAAGCAGCGCTGCATGAGCCTTTGTTTCTGACTTATGCAGATGAACTCCAGCTTTTCCGAGCACTATAACAATGCATAATATGAAGGGGAGGGGATGCAAGAAAGGGAGAGGGAGAAAATGAATTAAAACAAAGCAAAACTCTTGGGATGGTTTGTGCTGCAGGGTATTTTCCCAGAGTTCTGTCCAAGAATAATCTAGGAAAAATGTGGACAGAGAACCACCGACCCCAGCTTTCTCTCCGAACATATGCAGCTCTGATCAGTCTGGTATTTCAAGAAAAACAAGGTCCTGAACCCGAGTCCTCAGACACATAACAAAGCGCACTTCACAGCTGTGATGCACGGCGTCGATAGGCTTGGAGGCCTGAGCGGGTCCCAAGACAATGCCTCCTTTATCACCCAGAGGACAAATATCTAGACAGCAATATTTTCTGCTTGAATGCTTCAAGCAGCTCGTGCAACTCCTGACTGAAAGGGAAAACTGAGCTCAGAGTGTTTGCTGAGTGATTATTTTAATTTAGTACTTGATGTAAATCTAAATGAACTGACACCCAGCCCAAGGTGGACAGAATACAATCACTGCCAAAGGCGGGGGCTGCAGGAATAGAGAGGGTTCAGGAGAGGGGCTGATGTTGCACATCAGCTCAGGTTTAGCCCACGTTTACCCAACTTTTGCAGTAGCGTTGTAATAGATAGCGGGGCCGGCTCAGCATTCCGTTCCCTTCTCTCAATTACCATAATAAATTCGGTAATTTTGTGCTGTTTATTTATCAGGCAAGGATAACAAAGGAGGCTGAGGAACTCTGTTCTGGAGACACCATGACAAAGCACCAGACAGAAAGCAGTCACGTGGGGGCAGATGAGCAGAGACACCACTTCTCAGGCACCTGATTATTCTTCCCTAGTATTTAGAAGCCAAAATGAGCCTCAAGAAAAACAATCGAAAATGCAGCACAAGCTGAACAGATGAGAACACGGGGTCAGGTGGGTATTTAGGAAATTGAAGGGCAACTAACTTGATGAAGAAGTTTGAATTTCTTATTTTTAAAAAAAAACACTCTATTTACTTCACATCAATTACTTGTGCGTACTCACTGGTAGGGATAGAATTTTTTTTTAAAGTCCTGTTTGGCTAATCTCACCCTTTTTCCTTTCATCAGCAACCCTAATTTCTTAGAGCTACAAGTTCATTAGATATGGTGAATGTTTCTGAGAAACTCGATGGCAAAGTCGTCGCTGTGTCTGGTTAAGATGAATGTCAGATCCCTCCGCGGCGCTTGTGTTATACAAAGCACCTCTTCTAGCTCTTGCTCCTCTCTCCTTTTTTCTGTTTTTTAGCTCAGGAAACATTGCACCAGTCATTGGACCAAGATATAGATTCGTGTTCCCAGGTTTGTCTCTTCTCTGTAAAAAAGACTTTCATTTCAGCCGTGTCTGCTTAACATTCCCTGTAAAAGAACTGGCAGTGTTTGCTAATGAGCATAATCCCCGTTATTTGTAGCACTGTTATAAATGGCACAGGGTATGTATATAAATCCCCAGGCATGATTCTGAAAATGTGCCCAATAGTGGAAAAATATATCATCACTATTTTTTCCACACTCACAATATGGAACCAAGTTATAGTTCCTATTTTTTTACTTGTCCTTACCTATCAGTTTAAGAATGATCTACCTGTGTAGATATGAACATGTATATACTAATATTAACTTCTATAAAAATATATGTTATATGTATGGCATATGTATACATTGATATATAATGAATTTATATCTTCACACATCTATTTAGCCAATGCAATATTAATATACTTGCATCTGTCAGGTTCAATTGCAAAACACCCTTTTCTTATGGATCTGGGTCACTGCTTTCCTGTGAGAAGCATTAGAGTTCCTTGTGGTGTCCTTGGACACTAGCATGGTGGCCACCATAGGTGGTACATAAGAAATACCAGCAGAGTGAGTCTTCGACTTTTAAAAAATATTTTATATGTTGAGGTTGTTGCAACTGAGTAAGATTTTATTTCCAGGAAGATAGGACAGCATTTGCTTTAATATTTTTCTTGCAAAAGCAAATAGGTAACTTCTTCAAAAATCATCATCCCAGGTAGTCTTTTAAAAACTACGTGAAAAGAAAAGAAAGAAAACCCAATCATCTGGCCAGATCTGTCTCTCTGGGGTGTCATGCCTGAGGGTGATACATGTGTCACAAAGCAGTAATCTTTCCAACATTGCCTGGTTCTTCTTGTTCTCTGGCTATCATATTTTTACATATAAATACACTACATACAAATGCTGGCAAGGACCATGGTGGAACTATTTTGACTTCTCCTAAAGGGCTGTTTTGGTACCTTTCTAGTGGTAGGTTATTTGCATAATCTTGTAAACAGTACTATCTAAGTTAGGAACTCTTAGTGAATGGGGTCATTAGGTGTTAAGAATACAGAGCTCAAGTTAGTGGGCCAATTTATGAACATTTGTTTTCTTTAGGAAGCATAGAAGACTGATTGAATTTTTGCCACACAGATTGAGATCAGAGATGTAAACCTTTTCTGTGATCCAGAAATGCCATGAATTGTCCTCTGCGCCACTTAAGAAGAGTCCCATTTTACAGGCCAAACAGAAGCACTCCACTGTCAAAGGGGGCACGATATTCTTCTTTCACTCCGATACCACATCAAGTTAGCCTACAATATATACAACAAACTAGCCACAATTTCTTACATGTTTCTTTTTATAGGTTAATTGATGTTTAGGCCTTAGAGTAGTCTTTTAGAAGAAATATATATTTCTCCTGCTTTTTTAGTGCATGAAAAAGTTGACTTAAAATATGGTCCTTTTTAATACTGTCAACAGTTCCTGAAAAAGAAATTATTCTCTTGACATATGGTTGCATCTGATGGTGGCTTACAGACAAGAGATAGAAGAAAGAAAAGGACTGATTTGATTGAATAATACAAGAGAATGTATTTGATTGAATAATCAAAATAAGAATTTTCTTCTAGGTTATCATTCCTCACTTATACCAACTTGGACAAGCCCAAGCAGAGATTTTAATAGGCTTTCAAAATAACTCTTTTGTAATACAGTAGACCATACAATAGTGTTTAGATTATTTTATTTCCATAATAAACCCTCATTAAGTATATTTATCTAATGATATGACAGAACTGAAGAGAAAGGGAACATAAAAAATATGTGCATGTGTTAAACATTAGCTTTTGCAGTAGATTTATAAATAAATTACAGATAATTTATAGAATCATGCCACATTTATAATTGCATGTTTAAAGCAATCTTCTTATGGTAATTGCATTGTATGGCCGACTCTAAGAAGGGGAAAATTACAAATTTATATTTCCAGAGTTTACTGAGATGTGCTGTCTTTTATAGGTAAAATTGTATTGTGTAAAATTCAGAGTGGAAAATGAAGCTCCTACTTCAGTGTGACTCGTACCATATTACTACATGCTCAGAAGTCTCAGCATAAAAACTTAGGTATAAACTATTTCACAAAGAGGTCATTGCTTAAATTCCAAATTAATTTTCAAACAAAGCTGTCACAAAAGAATCAATAAACTTTGTATGACAAAGCAAAACTCTTGTCTGTGGCTTCGAGATAAATGACACACAGATTCTCCTCTGAGGGAAATGAGGGGTTTCAGGAGCACAGGAAGCCTCCAGTGAATGTGGTCCTCCTGGTCCCTTCCGGAATTATTTCAAAATAAGAAATAAGTGAGAGGTTACTGGAATACCTGAGGAGCCAAAACAGCCAAAGCCATCACCCTCAAACACATTATTTATTGCAAGGATGTTCCTTCCTGACACCACAGACAGGAACAATTAAGTAAATTAACCTGCCTTTGTATTGAGAAAATAGAGCACATGACGCTGTCCACTTCTAAGTATGTAGCATGACCTTGTGGGATAGGTTGAATGTCAGGTTAATCCATACTTTCAGATGAGAGCACTGATGGGCAGGGGCCAGCAGTGACTGAATTATTATTTATTCAACAACTTTTGATGTTTATTCATCACTGGTTCCGGTACTGCTCAATGTTTTGGGAATGCTGTGAATGAAATGCTCCTGCTCTCAAGGAGTTTATGTTTTTATTTTTACTTATAAATGTGAAGTGATTTTTTAAAAGTGTGTCATGGCAAGTGCAAAACAAATAGGGGAAAACGGAGTGATGAAGGGACTCTTGTAAGCGCGTAGGGCGGGAAACTCTCTAAGAAGGAGACGTGAGCAAAGGTATGGATGAAGTGAGGGAATATGTGGAGATGTAGTAATACAGCATTTAAACAGCACAGAGGTAGAGAGCTGGGACTGCGCCCAGAGAACCTTAGGACAGCAAGCACAGTCGAACAAAATGAGGAAGAGGAAATGCAATGGAGTATGGGCTCAGGGAGGCCACATCATCTCTGTGGATAAAGATCAGGTGGCTGTCAGGATGTGTAAGAGTGTGGTGGGTGATTAACCACCCCATGGCTCGGAGGGTGAAAACACCAAAGACTTCCTTCTTGCTCATATCTGGTCTACTCCTGTTAGGTTGGAGACTCTGAAATGTGTCAGCCTATCATGGCTACCAGGTGGAAGAGTAGCCCCTGTTAGAAGCATTGCCATTTATAGCACAGGTAGACATAAATCTCAGAAGGACCTCCTATCAGCAACTAACATTCCTGTGTGGAAGCTGGCACACCACTTCCACAAACAAGACTCTGACCAGACGTAGTCAAATAGCTACATGCCGTGATGACAGGAGTCAGGAGGGGGACAGGCATAGACAGGAACCACAATTCTACCGGGTGTCCAGGAAGGAGAGAGCAGTAAATAATGTGTAAATATTAATGAATCTTACGGTGAAAATATCAGAGTTTATAAGAATAAGATGAGAGGCTGTGAGAGTATAAAAATTGTTTCACAGGATCACTTGGCCTGGGTGGAGTTTTCTATGGTCAAGGCTGTGGGAGGGAAGTAGAAGACCTGCAGTCAGATCACACCAATACTTTCGGTGAATGAAAATGAAGGCTTAGGCCAGCATGGTAGTCAGGCAGGTGATGAGGAAGGTTGGATTTGGGATCGATAGAAAGCGGTTATGCCTCAGTCTCTCAGCCCTCTGGTCTAATTGTGCTTATTCATTTGTTTGCCTTTGTTTTGTTTTTGAGGCTCAAACCTCAGATACTTAAGCAGGTATCATCAGTGTGGAAGTCAGCCTGGTGAAGCAGAATGGGAAAGGATAGAGCTTTCAACAGAGCGTGCCTCTGACTGTATGGAAGTTCCTGTTTTCTTTTTTCATAGCATCCAACAAAACAAACTTTTGCAGCTTCTGTAATTTGCATGTTTCCCAGTTAAAATCAAACTAGTTAGAATAACAAATGAGTAAATAAAACAACAAATTCACTCATCTTGGGTCTGAAGAATTAAAGTGATACTTCGGAAGACACATGGTAACTCATAAACTTGTGTTGACGAAGCACCCATTGGCCAGGTAAAAATTCAGTTTAATCAGTAAGTGACAGACTGATTTAGCATCTATTCAAAACTCACCATATAATTTCTATTTCAACTGAATTTAATTGGATTGTGTAAATCTTGTGATTTCAGACTCAAAATACAGGTTGCTAAGCCATTTTCTCCCCCGAACGGTAGTTCTGCTGACGTTTGATGTGAACACTTGACCACGCAAAGGAATCACTTGATATGCATGAGTGCATAATTCCTGTGTGCCATCAGAGGTAGTGTGGAGCACAGAAGCTGTATTCACAGCAGGCACGCCATTCAGATGTGGGGGATCCAGGGAACATAACTAGAGAAGTTTTGGCTCTGCCTGTTTCTTAAAGAAGTTACAAATGTGACCTTTACTGAACATTGAAAGAACTTGTAGTCTTACAATTCTAAGTTCTTGTTGTTCTTGGATGAAGTCAGTGATGATTGCTCCTTGGCGTGTGCTCACTGGTGAGGGAAAGGTCTTTCCGGGAAACATTCCATAGATATCATGATTGATTCATTTTCTTAATTCCTTCCTCTTCCTGCCTGCCTTCCTTGTCCTCTTTTCTTCTCTTCTCTCTCTTACTCTCCCTCTTTCCACCCTGTCTGTCTTGCTAGAGCATTACTTAGTTCTTACAACATCCCAGACACAACGTTAGGTTCAAGGAACATTGTGTCAGTCAGAACAGACAAAGTCCTGCTTTTATGGAGTGTCTGTTTAGAATGTTTCTTTCTAAGAAGTCAGACTAGTAATACATACTATAATGAATGAATAATATTCACATTTATGCAAGTATATTTTGACTTTAGTAAAATGGTAGCTACCACAAAACAAACAAACAAAAGCCAAAAGCCAGCATCAGGCCTTAACAACGTTGAGTCTATATTCAGGTTGCGGGTGCATCCTAGGGTGTTGGAATCAGAAGGCTCAGCATAGTCATGTCACAGCCACCTGTCCTGTTCCTCTTTAGAAGTTTAACACAAATAACATTGCTTCCTGGGTACAAATACTCTAGGCAACAGCTCTTGCCAGAGTTCCCCACTCCCCTTTGTGGAGAAATACAAAGGTTCAATTTAGGGAATCAGCAGATAGCATAAGCGAGTTGATCTGATCAAAATCTGCATGTTGTCAAATGTCAGAGATTTTTGTGACAGAAGAAAATTTGCTTCATACAAATGATCCATGTAGGCATTTGGCCCCATATTTCTTAAATTAACTTGCAGCACTGAAAATATGGAATATTCATATAAATTTTTAATTTTAAACCATTAGCTCAAAAAGTAAGAAATATTTTGTGAGCCCAGCAAAACATGTCATATATCTGAATACAACCCTATATTTGATCTGGACTTCAATGTGTGGCCTCCCTCTGCATCCCACATCTACCGCCACTTAACACTGTAGATTTTACCGAATGGGTCCTAGTGTTTTTAATCCCAGTGGGGCTGTGAATTTGGTGAAGCCAGGGTTGCATCTCGTCTGTGTCCTCCAGACAGGTGTTGGTCACACAATAGTTGGACCGTGGGCAGATCTTCAACACTCAGAGTCAAGTTACTGCTGCACCGTGTACCGGTTATGTGACTCCGAGCAACTGCCTTAATTCATTTGCGCTTTGGTTTTCTTAACCGTAAATGAAGGTTGCAGCACTTACATCTCTCCCATGGGGGTATTATGGGGATTAAATGAGTTCATGTTTCTAAATTAAAGTAATGCCAGGAATATAATAATAAGCCCGTAACTGTTTGCATATAAGCTAAATAAAAATAAACACATAAACAATGCATGTTACATAAAATGTCATCTACTTAACACTTCTAACTTCCTTGAATGTTAAGAACTAATGGAGGGGATGGGTCACTTTTTCTTTATTTATATATAGAATCAAAATTATAAATATATGACCAGAAGACTGTCAAAAATATAAAACTCAATTCTAAATCTGTATTGAAATATTTTTCATATAGCTTTTTCTACTCTGGTGCTTCCAGATTTTTCAAAAACATTTTTGCTAGAAAACTGAGAAAGGTGTGTGAAATATTCTTAAATTTTTAATACTAAGCCCCACAGATATATATGGTTCTAAATAGCTAATGAAAATCTGGGATACTTAGTGCACTGATTTTTAGTTTCTCATTGTTTACTTGTTATGCACCAGTCCATTAAAGCATTTAGTGGTTCCCCATAAATTAGGGTACATTGATCAATTGCATATAAATGCTCTAATAAAAATATTTTTAGTGCCTAAGATTTCTATGTTCTTCTTCACATGGTGCCATCCTGGTAAACAGGCAACATCAAGATATTTATATATTTGGAGAATTGGATACTAAAGCATAATTAAGGTATAGTTCTTATTTCAAAGAATGCTTCCTATTCATTTACTTTATTTATAAAAGAAATCATAGTCATAAAAGAAAGGGCAGTAAGAATTTTTTTTCTCATTTAGGCTCTCTGCTAAAAAGAACAGTAGTAACAGTTATTTTTATGTAATCCTTACGGTATCTCCATGTCCCCTGTTTTACAACTGAGAAAACTAAGGTTTGTAAATCCTGTGTAACAGAATGGCTGCCTTATTTCATGAAGTAAGAAGAGATTTGAACCCAGGATTAGATATAGCAAAAACAGAAATATTTTGGAACTTATTCAACTTAAACTGATTTCCTAGGTGGAATTGATAAAAGGAAAATAGAGGGTGACATTAATCATTAACTTGATCAAATTTATTAATTGATCAGCTGACATATGTCAGGCAACATTCATTCTCTTGCTCTGTTTATTGTGTATTCATACACAACAAAAGTTAAGAATGTTTAGTCAATAATATAACTGAACATTGCTTTCTTCCATAGTGCATTGGATCTCAAAATGGGGTCCCTGGACCAGGAGGATCAGCAGCACTGGGTTTTCTTTTTAAGGAATTCTGGCTGTGGGGTCCCCCTTCAAACCTACTCAATTGTTCTCCGGCAGTGTGGCTCAGCAATCTTCATTTTAACGGGCCTGGCAGGTAGTTCTGATGCTGGAAAGTGGTAAAGAGTTCCTGCTGAGAGCAACAGAAGTTACAGAGAAGGACAAGAAGGGTCCCGACCTGCTGGTGTCTGTCTCAGCCTTTGTGTGGGCCCACGTAGGGGCCAAAGCATTAGCAAAACAAACTGCGAACTCAGACAAATAAGCAAACTCTGAGATCTGCCTTCTTATGGCCAGTGGTCTTCTCTGAAGACTGCCCAAAGGAAAGCGTGTACCCTGAAATGTAACAGCCCCACCAGGTTCATATTTCACTTCCTACCAGAAGGCTTAGAGTATTGAACGTACTCCTTGAGGCATAATCGTATTCTAATTTGAAAGCGGGCACTCCTGTCCCCTCCCACGCACGCCTCCACCACACAAGACACTAATCTCAGAAATCTCTCCTCAAATCCCGCAAGCCCACCTTGTAGCTGCTCTACTTTCGTCTTCTTTGCATTGATTTCTCCTTTATTCCCCCACCCTTATCCAATTACATGACTAAAACCATACAACAATTCAGGAGCAGGCTTTGGAAACCATTTCCAAATACCCAAAGCAGACAGCAGTTCTCTAGTCTCTAATACCTCATCAGCTGAATGGGTAGATTTCCTGTCTGACCCCTTTCACATCTAAGCTTGTCTGTTTCTCAGCATCAGAGACACCCAGACACACAGAAAGCTTATGTGAACTAGGGACCCTCCCGGGTCCCATCAGTTCAGATGACGTCTTGACTAATGGCAAAAGGCACAGGTTCGCACAGGCACCAAGGAGCCCACCGTGTCAGTGCCCTGAGCAGTAAGCCCAATTCATCCCACATACCCCCGTGGTCACCGAGCTCAGAACAATCATTTCAAGAAGAGACAAACAAGAACACGAGAGACCTTTTTGTTTTTCCAGAGAGTTTCTTTGTTCTTCCGTGTTATTATTTATACTTCAACAATGATGAGCACCTTTTATTTGGGTGTAAGAATGCAGGGACTTTAAAGAATTATCCATGGGTTTGCTGGAGGCCGGAAGCTGGTCCACATGAGACGCGGCAGCACCTTGTGGCCTTAAAATGCCCGCTTCTAGAGCTCTGTTTGGAAGGTGGCACATTATAACTGACAGAGTTGACAAGCATTCTGGTTTCAAGGGCTGCACGTCAGGATTCCTGCCCTGTATTTCCGTACCGCCGAGCGCTTCCCGTGTGTCCTTGAACTAATTTAAAATCTCCCTGGGTTTCAGGTTCGTCACCTTTGTTGAAGGCCCCACATCATTTGCCAGGTACTTGCAAGGCTGCTCCTGAGGAAGCGGTACGCTGGCCTGCAGCTTTCTGAGATGCCTTAGCTTCTTACCCAATGTGCAGATAGCTATTTGCTTGTCCCTGGGCAAGAGCAACTCACATGTATATCTCTTCCCCCAAAATAACATTGGAATTGTATCAATCAGTGAAAAAAATCACCGTGTTTTATAACCACAAACCCAATTTTTCAGTTTTTTTATCTTTCTAATTTTTATGTCACAGAGACTGAAAAATAGTTTAAATTTTCTTAAGACTTGTTAAAACCACATTACAAAATTTGAAGTTCTCTCTTTCCCCTTAAATCTTGTGAGTTTAATTCATTCTTTGAGGGAGAGGGAGGTACAATATGTCTAATAGCACTAGGTGCCAGTACTTGCAATTGATTACCAGGGTAAACAATAATGTTAATAGTGACTCATCTATTTTAAAAAGAGAACTTTATTTCATATACTGCAATAAAACCAAACAAAGGGCACTTCTGGCTATAGGTATTAAGAAGTCAAATGTAACTGATAAAGATCGTCAGGGATTTTTTAAACAGGTATGGCAAAAAATGTCTGAATTTGAAAGAGCTTCAATTCTTACTTTTCCCAGGGTTTGGAGAGGAATAACTGGCATAGGAAATCTTGTGTGCATTAATTTTACTGCCATGGTCAAATATCCCCATCAGAATAAAACTTGTGAAGAATTTTCTTTCTTCATTTGGCTTGATACCTAGAGGAATTAGTTCCCTAGGTGAGCCAAGGTGAATGGAAGCTGGTTTGGGGAAATAAGAAATGTTCAGAGGAAAGAGAAAGTTTGAGGCAAACATATGGCTGAAATGCTCAAGCCGATTTCAGATCAAGCTGGGAGAGTTGAGATCTGTTGGTTCAGGGATCCAGTTCGCTGCACATCCTACTGTGCCTGACTACTAATTGCATCCTATGTTTGTCAATCAAATATTTGCAATTAACAAAAATATTCCCTTAAGAGACATAAAACAGAGCTAGCAAAGGATCTGGCACTTTGCTAAATAGAACTGGTTGCACACAGAAAATCAAATAAAATACGATATTAAAAATATTCAGTGGCTGATGACACCGCTAGACACTCCCATTCAAAACATTAACAAGCAGAATAGTGGCATGGGGGGCTTTTCAAAGGGATTTTGTTCAAAGAACAGAAACTTTGATCTCAGTGTCTCTGACCCCTCCTCCACCTCTGATTCTTCAATCTACAAGTGCATATAGTGGTTTAATTTAACTCTGTGCATAATTTGCCTAAGGATAAAAGTTGATCTAGATTTTTTAACTCCAATTTCACAAATGCTCTACTTTCGCCTGCCCCTCCCCCCACCCCTTACAGATTTCAAGAGGGACAGCTGAAGAGGAAGGTGACTAGAATATTAAAGACAGTGAGACATTCAGAGGAAACTGTAATTTGTGAATTGGTAAAAATGCCAGTAACGTGTTGGGAAGTGAAGACCTTCTGTGTTCAGAAGTGAAGTTTGGCAGCTGTGCACTGCTGCTTTATAAATCAATATTATGTCTGAGAGTGGTGTTTGGATGTTTGTGTCATTGGGGTTTGTCTCCAACATGGTTCTGTGATAAGAAATGTTTAAAGAAAACAAACACAATCTTCTCCCTGTCCTTTAGGATAAATTCCAAACACAATTCCACAGCAGGGATGTAACATTCCAAGGACAGAACTTCTGTAATTACATAAAACACCTCAACCACAAAAATGGTTTTGAATTGGAGAGGCTTTGCAATGTTCCCCCAGGAAAGAGAGTATGGCTGTCAATTAACAAAAGTCAAGAGGAGGTGAGACACTGTTCATTACTGAAAAAAAAAGGTCTGTGCATAATGAAGAGAATATGCATTCCTGTTTAAGAAATTAAGGTTTATCCAAGGCGACTTAAGGTCACAAGAGTCACGGTGGTCACTAACTGGAAAAGTGAGCATTAAAAAATCAGCCATTTGGTTTAAACAAATTCATCTCAATTATTATTAGATACTGCATAGTTTTAATCAAAATTAATTGCTTGAGTGAATTTTTCAGTTTTATCAGGTTATTATCTGTCTCTGAGTTGCTGTGATTCTGGTTACTGCAGGCGAAAGGAGAGCTCAGGCCGTGCTGCACTGTGACTACTGTTACTTTTCCCCACTGCTTAGGTACAGCAGGGTTATGATTAGGAGAGGTATGGTTACGGGACATGGGGTGATTAGCATAAAGATGTGACTCATGTTCATAGGCAAATCTGATACTTGGGGGAGGCAGGAGCTGAAGGGCTGTGTTTCTGGCCTAAATCACCCAAAGAACCACCATCTTTACAGCATAATAATAAAATAGCTCACTTTTCTGAGAATGCTCGTTCAAGCCCTCAATGCTAGCAAACATAAGCACTGCTCCAGGGGCTTCCCAACTTTTTCATCCTCTCTGTCAGTGAAACATTTCTGAGCACAACCTGCAAAACATTACTATTGCAGGCTAAATTAGGTGAATTATAAAGCATTAGCCAAACAGAAAAGTTAACATGCCAAATAAAAAGTAATTGGAAATCAGTGCTGTATTCCTGAACTCCATCTACTACAGACCTGAAGATTTCCTCCACAGTGGAGGGACAGAGGGAACTGGTAGGGCCCCAGATTTTCCTGAGAAGGGGTCTCAATTGACCTGGACCCCAGGAGCAAGAGGAACACCCTTGTTTGCCATCAGAACATCAGCACTAAGCTGGGGATTCAGTAGGAAAATGGCTGTACTTAAATTGAAAAACTGTGCACAGAATACTCCTGGTTCATTTTGATAGAAATTCAGAGCCCACTAATAACCAGATGGAAACCAAAAAATTCTCTCAAACAATTCTTTTTGATTAAGCTCAAGTGTTATCAAATAGTGGTTGAGATTAATTTTTTAAACCAAATGAATAATCTGCACTACGCCCTTGATGTGGGGACATGGAAAGAGAATACAGATGGCAGGTGTGTGTGTGTGTGTGTGTGTGTGTGTGTGTGTGTGTGTGTGTTCCCAGGGGAACCCTGTGGAGTCAAGAGAAGAGAAAACTAATTTGACTTTAGCAGAGGACGCTGGCCCAGTCATTTTCAAGTTGCATGACTTTGAGGCTCCAGTTTGAGTTGACCTGGTTTGCAACTCACTTAGTCCATTTTCTTGACTACTCTGTAGAATGGGGATGATACAGTTTATTTTGCAGTCATTGTGAGCATCAGAAATAATTTTTATAAAGTCACTGACACAGAATTTTATAGCAGTTGCTGAAAAAATGGCGGCTGCTCTTGTTCCATAACTGGAGGAGACAATAAAACCTGTGCATTGTCAAGAATATTTATTCACTTTCCAAGTGGGATGATCAGTAATGATGGCAATCCTGAGTACATTTTTCCTTCAAAATTCAAAGTACTTTCATTTCCATTATCATGTTTAATCCTCACAATGAATTGGAAAGATACATGGAATAAGTATAATTTTCCTTATCTTACAGATGTGGAATAATTGATAAATCATTGTCACTCAGAGGTGGGCCTGAGAATGCAGCATAGGGCCTCTGATTTCTAGACCAGTAATGGGAAATAACCAGCTATATTTGGTGTATATTACTTTTTATGAAAAAGAAAACTCCACCAGAAAGACTGGAAGATATACATGTGTTTAAAGATTTTCTTCTCTAAGTTGGGTCTTTTACACCAGTCCGCATTCTTTCTCTCTGCTCCATTTTCCAGGAAAGGCCTTAGTAAAACGATGCACATTACAACATGAACTGAAGAAAGGAAAAAGCCATCCATTATGTGTGTTCTCCATGTAAACCTTAGTTAGCTGTTAAACACATTATAAGATCTTATATTCCATTAAATATGTATTTTGGGTTCTTCCACCAACTGAGCGATGTCAATATGGTTTAACAAAATAAGTAAATAAATCAAGAAAAGAAAGCAAGGAGAGAAAGGAAATCAAACCAGAGGCAAATTTTATAACTACCAACAGGGTCCTTGGCTCTCTCACACAACAAATCATGTGATAAATAATACACAGCTCTTAAGGAACAGTGCCTGACTTCCTCACCACTGTAAGCAAGACGGAAACACTTCTATGTATTGTCTCAATTGTTTGATGTCTTCATTTTCACTGGACAATATTTCTTTAAAATTCATGTCCACTGGAACTTCAGATGGTTATTTTATTTAGAAATAGTGTTCTGACCGATGTACTTACCTACAGTGAGAGCAGACTGGGTTAGTGTAGGCCTTCTTTCCAATATGGCTAATGTCCTTCTAAGAAGAGAGGTAAACAAACTCCAGACACACACTGGGAAGAAGATGCTGTGGAAAAGAAGCAGAAACTGGAGCAAAGCAACAATAAAACAAGGCAGGACTCTTCCTCATGCACTTTAGAGGAAGCGCAACCTTCCTGAGCCATTCATTTCAAATTTCCAGCCTCTAGAACTATTTCAGAATAAATGCATTTTAGTTACAAGTTGGAGGCACTGGTTGCTGCCACCCTACGTAATAATAGCGCCCAAATATATTCCAGTTACAGAAACAAACTTGTTAATTTATGTTTGATATCAATTCTCAGTGGTAAACGTCCTTATGCAGTTTGATAAGAACATTAACCAGTACCAAGAGTTAAGGTCATTTTGTTTTCTTTTCAAGTAAATAACATGAACACTTCCAGAATAACTTCAGTTGACTGAGTCCCTATATGGAAAGAAAGAAAGAAAATAAGAAACAAAGAAAATAAGAAAGGAAGGAGGAAACTCAAGTAAGAAAAATCTGTTATTACTTGATTACATTTGTTTCATAAGAAATGATAAAAACGCCCATTTCCACAAGTACCTACGATCTTGAGATTTTGGATTTATGTGTTTTCTTGTTTAAAATATGTAAAATATAATTTTATGGTCCAGCCCAATTGGCCAAGTGTCAATCTTCATTCAAAAACTGAATCAATACAATAGTAGAACCATGTTAGCCCTCCTGCATATATGCATATTCATATATACATACATACATTTTTGTCTTTTTCTTTTCTACTTTCCTTCGTCCCATCTGTTCTTTGTTTTAGAACAGATTTCCTTCCTGTCTCTTAGTTTATATTCCCACCCTCGGGTTCTTACTACTATTGTATTATATCACTTAATGCTAAGCAATAATCGATGACGGGTTATTTGATCAATCTTGTATGTCTGTATGTGTTATCCTGAACACACACTTCGAAGATACCAATATGTAAAGCAGCAACTATTGGTGTTTTTTGTTGTTGTTGTTGTTGCTGTTGTTGATGTTTGCCTGTTTTGTTTTTTGTC
>PVLD010009945.1:0-73663 GCA_004027595.1 Dinomys branickii | reverse complement strand
TGTTAGCCCTCCTGCATATATGTATATTCATATATACATACATACATTTTTGCCTCTTTCTTTTCTCCTTTCCCTCGTCCCATCTGTTCTTTGTTTTTGAACAGATTTCCTTCATGTCTCTTAGTTTATATTCCCACCCTCAGGTTCTTACACCAGTGATACAATACGTTGCCTGCACATGTACCGCTGATTTATTTCATTTATGAGTATGGACTCCAGTTTTGATAATCTTAATGGCAGTCTATACCCTGATTAAAATTGGTCAATAGAACCAAGTGCATTTCTACTGGGATAAGATCTAAAAACAGTTATTAATGAAATGCTATACTTACCAATTCTCTTACCCTCCTGAACGAGGAGGGATGAAAAGTGGGTACAAGGTTGAGCATGTATCTCTAGCTTATGTCTCCACACACATACATGAGCTAATACCTCAGCAGGGTAATAGAAGCCAGTGTAGGGATAGAGCGAGGAGAAAAGTCAGGGAAGTGGCCCATCATGGGATCAAGGAGACCTGGCCTGGACAACATGGGGAAAGAAAAAGCAAGAACCTCATTTTCCCCATGCTCCAGAGAACTCTGGATAATCCTTCCATATTTTTATCTCTTCTGATAAAATCAGATTGTCCAGCCAATGAAAATGAAGAAAATACCACCTCAGACTGGGAGATTATCAGTAATATAATTTCATGTGCAGTAGGGAGAGGAAATTGGATTTGGCTTACTATAAGCATCCAGTGAATATATCCAGATCTCTAACAGCTTCATGAAATACTTCTTAAACTATCTGAATACTTTGATCAAGCATTCTTGAAGCCCTAAGAGCTCATAGCAGACCGTGTACGCTCAGTCACCCATTAATGGTGCCTTAGTGCCTTAACCTCAGCTGCTGATACATTCCCGTTACTAAAAGGAAGCACAGGTGAATCACTGAAAGTATTTAGTGCCACATTATTTTCCTTTTTATGTGAGTTATGTACACTATTGTCATAACTCTGTGCTCTTGGCAACTGGTTTAAACCAGATTAGTTCATGAAATCATTTTCATCCTCAGGCTGAAGTGAAAAATGATAGAAGATAATTCTATACAATACGTAGCATGTTTTTAAAAGCTATTTTTCATTCTGCAGACAAGAATGAATAGAGCATAATACTATACCTTGGCCCCTGAGAACATTCAGGGCCTCGCTTGCACTATGCTGCTGCTTAAAAAAGCCGGCAGATGTGCGTCACTTTCACATCACCAGTGCCTGTCAAATGCTTGCGTGGCCACGGGAATGATGATTCACAGATAAATGTGATGAAAAGGGGCTCTAGGCAGGCGCTTAAAGCCGCATGCCCAGCTGTTTGGAAAGGTCACATCTGAGTCTCAGTACCCGAGAGAAAGGCATGCAAACTCAGTCTTTGCCAGTTGCCCTGTTGGACAATTGTTTGCACTCTGTGACTGTAGATTTTTATATTTCCACACAAGAAGAGATAACGTCTGCCAACACTGTCCATGTCTAAATATTATTTTGCGATAAATTGTGCTCTTGGTCCTGGAGATCCACTTTGCTGGCATTCTACATTTAGTGACGCAGGATCATCCTGGTATGCCCTTCTTTACTGCTCGATCACCAACTACCATTTAAATAAGTACTATTTTAATACTGATGCTGAGCATGCGTATTGTCCATATTAATAAAAGATTCTCCTAAAATAAATAAGACAGTGAACAAGCTACAGTAAACTAGAATAAAGTAGATAACAGCTTGCTTATTTTTATTTCTATATTCTAAAGTATTTTAAAGTAAGAGATGACTGGCACCGTGACCAAGTGTGTACTGTCTGTACAGAGAGACTTGAACAAGGAAACTGATTTTAAGGTGGATGAATCAAATGATGTGTCTAAATATTATAATTCAGTAAATTTGCTTGAAAGGATCTAATTACTCACAAATTATATCAGAACTAATTTTACCTGTTAATTAAAGTTGCCTTAAGAGTTTATAGGCAGACTTTTAATAGCCAACTTCTGTCTTATTGCTGCCACATTCTTATAAGTAAATCTGTAATTTTAAAAATAGAAGTAAAACTTGCATTAAATTAGGTCTCCCTCTACTTCCTGTGTTAAGGTGACCATTTGTTAACATTGATTGTAGTAAAAAGACCTGCAGCCTCATAAGTTAATGTATGCTACCCCAGGAAATATATTTTTATTCCCTGTTACAGTACTCCCTGATGGATTTGTTATCTAAAATGGTGGTGGGCCAACCTCATTTTGTCCGTTGCATCAAACCAAATAATGAGCGTCAGGCAAGAAAGTATGACAGAGACAAGGTTCTGCTACAGCTTCGCTACACAGGAATTCTGGAGACGGCAAGAATTCGAAGGCTGGGATACTCACATCGGATACTTTTTGCTAACTTTATAAAGCGGTATGTGGGCTCAATTGTAAGTTTCTACTGTATAGCTTCCGTAAAACCTCTTCAGAAGAATTATAGAAACCAAAATAGCAAAGAATTCCCTTGGTGGTCTAGAAGGGAGGCATTTTCTTTGTGCAAATGACCAGACACTGAAAAGGGAAGGGAGCTACTTTGCGGGGGAGGAGGGGAGGCTGCACAAGATGCAGGGCAGAGACAGGAAGGTCAAGAGGCCTGAGTTTCCATGTTGAGCACCTGAAGACCTGCCTTCGCGTCCTAATTCTGCCGCTTGGTGTGAGACATGCATAGCAGTTCTCAGCTAGCAGGGATTTTACCCCTCAAAGGATACCTGGCAATGTCCGGAGATATTTTCATGTGTCACATCTGGAAGGGGAAAGTTCTACAGGCATCTGGTGGATAAAGGTGCCGGGTGCTGCTAAACATCAATTCTACAATGAACAGGGGCCTCGCCACCACAAAGAACTCTCCCAGCCCAAATGCAAACACTGCTGGTGTTGACAAACCTTGGCCAGCATGTAAGCTCATTTTCCCTGCCTATGAACCTGCCATGACTACCTGAGGGGATGGATATAATGTTATGTGGGATAGTATCCCTAAAGGTGATTTAGCAAGTATAAAAAGCCCCTCTGGTTTATGGAAATTAAGAAAATCAGTTTTTAAAAGAGTCAAGTATAAGGAGTTATTTTAACATTTGAGATGAGTGTATAATTAATTAAGCTACCTGGCAAAAGTATTTGGGGGGTGACAGAGACAAACTGAGAAAAAGTTGAGTTAAAATTATAAAGAGAGCCCTCAATGACTGGCCAACTGGATACTTTTTAAAATAACCATGCTTTTACAATACAAACCATAAGGAGAACTAAAACTATTGTGTTGATAACATTGCATTTGAAAGACATTTGTTTCTTTAGAAGGTCAGAAATGAGAATACTTTTACTCTCTATGTATTTTAAAGTTCTGTGCTATAATAAAATAGCAAATTACTCCCTCATAACTGAGGAAGAACTACATAGAAAGTATATAGAAAACAAGAATAACTGTTCTGAATAACAGGAAGTTCCACAAATAAGAGGTTCAACTTTTTCTATCACTAATTTGCAAGGTGTCATCTAAATTGGTGTAGACTCCTAGGTAGGCAGAACAATTTGCAGCAGTCTTGTGGAGGTGTAAATGGGACTCAACTAATCCCCCCTGTCCTGGCTTAGCTCTAACCCTCCTCAGAGGATACACAATTCCTCAGACCTTTTATCTGTCCTGTCTTCTGCTTTGTGACAAAGAACAATCTAAAGTGAAATGTGCAGTGTGGGCTTACTTTCACAAGGTACTGTGCTAGTCAGCTTCCTCAAACCATCACAGGTACCTGAGATAATCAACTTAGGAGAAAAGGTTCTCTCTGGTTCACAGTGCTGGGATTTCAGTCTGTGATTGCTTGGGCCTGTGGGGGCTCATTATGCTCATGTGTTAGTGAAGCAGAGAGGGAAAGGAAAGGGCTGGTGTCCCAATATCCCCTTCCAGGGTGCACCCCCAATGGCCTGAGACCCCTGGGCCCCCTTCTGAAAGACTCCACAGCTTCCCATAGCACCACTCCAGGGAACAAGCTTTCAACACATGGGACCTTTGCAGGTATTTACAATCCAAGCTGGAGCACTAGGTTTTTACTGTGGTTATTTCCAATAAAGTCTCACGCTAAGAATCCACGGAAGTTGGCTTCATTTCCTGCAAGGCACCTTGCACAGTGGTTTGGCTCCCAGGGCTGTAATACAAGCAGAACTCACAGGAGGCAATAGGATAGTGGGGTAGGTGATACTCACAGTTTGACGTCAGCAAACCCAAGTTTAAATATCAATTCTGTTGTTAACTAAATATGTGACATCATTCAAAGTTATTTTTTCAAAAGTTATTTGAATTTTATAAGCTTCAAGCTTCAGTTTCCTTCACCTACAATTAGAAATGATAATATAGTAACTATTTTGCATGTTCTTACAAGCTTTAATTGAGGTGATATATATGAAATTTATATAGAGAGCCAAATGTTGTAAAGTTGCTGCTAAACAAGTTGCATGATGTGTCTAAGTTTACACAGATAAGGAATAGAGCTTAGAGTTCAGCTCTTCTGACTTTTGCCACAGTATTCCTCACTTCACTGTGTTAAAATTCAAAACCTATCAAAACATGTGCTTTGTTTCCGCTGGATCTTGAGGTTACTCTTCCAACAGCAATTAGATAAAAACAAAGGAGTGCTGAAAATTCTACAAATTTGCCTTTTTCCCCAAGATTGTTGGCAGCATATGGTTTTTTATTTCTTTAATCCCGCCCCCCTTCTCAAAAGCTCGGTGGTTCAGAGGACTTCATGGCCTCTTTCAATTATTTCTTGCATTACCCCTTTCATATTTCTTCCCTCAAATACTAATGGCTTAAACCAAGAGCAAAAACTCCAGTGAGAGAAGTAGTGCAACTCAAGAAAAAAACGCTGGAAGTTGTGGATTTGGTGGTGGTACCGTTGGGTATCATTGAACACCTTCACCCAGTTTGAAAAGTATTTTTCAAAAGTAAAAAAAAAAAAAAAAAATCAAAAATTTCCCTCTGTTTTTTGCCGTTGAAATCCTTCTGCTGTCAGTGCAGAGCTTTTGAGCTGGAGTTCAGCACTGAAAAGCAACCACAAAAGTAGAAAAATAACACATTCATACAAATAGACTGGTCTTGGGTTTGCACGTCTGTAGTAATCTGCTCGGGGTTGTTCTGAGGATGGGCCACTTGCACTGGGTCTGGGGAGCTCTTCCTTCCCCTCAGACAAAGCTGTCCAGTGGCCATCAGGGAGAGGAGCTGTACTCACTGGCCCCTTTCCCATTCTCAGGTACTACGTTCTCTGCTACAAGTCAAGTGAAGAGTCCCCAGTGAGCCCTGACACCTGTGCCGCCATCTTGGAAAAAGCAGGTCTTGATAACTGGGCCCTTGGAAAAACAAAAGTAATGTTTTCATGTGATGTTTATAGAAAAGCTGAATAATTATATATTGTGTTTATGGAGAATGCAAACATTTTTACAGTGATTGAAAATATGGCTTTTAGTTACAAAACTTTTAAGAACATTTTAAATTACAGAGCTTTTTATAGAACTTTTAAATTATAGGGGTTTTAAATTATAGAACCTCTATTTTTAAAATAAGGGATAATATTTCCAAACTCTTAAAGGTTTCCTTGGGGGGAGGGGTCTGAAAGACCAGGGGCAGGAGAAGGGGGAGAGGAAAGAAATACAATTAAGATACACCATGTACGGAAACCAAACAGCCTCAGTGAAGGAAGCATTATATGACATAAACATGAGATAAGAAGAATAATAGCAAAAATGAAAATGAGGAAAAAGAATTTGGAGGTGGGTGGGAAGCAGAAGGGGGCTAAAAAAAAGAAACGAGCTGTACTGGGTACATGTACCTACTTCCCAAGATTAATGCAATCCTGCTAAGAAAAAAAAAAAACTTTAGAAAAACAAGACAATATTTATCTCGAAGATTTACCCAAAAAAGAAACTTTTATACTGCATCTCCTTTACTTCAAATGGCACTGAAAATAAACCGAGGTATTTATTTTAATCACCATCAAATAGTGGGAAATAATCATGGTCATCTAAATAGGATTTCTGTTTTCTTTGATTCTCAAATTTATTTCTATTACACATTTGAAGTTTATTTGAAGTAAAATCTTCACGATTATTTCTAGACTATGTATTAGAATACTGGAATTTTATCTTTAGCTTTGAGAACCTGTAAGGGTTTAATTTATTTAACCCCTCAAAGAATAAAGTTTAAAAGAACCAGAACCAATCTTTTTTTTTAAAGACAAAAGAATGGAGATATATCAACAACCAAACAGATATAAACCAACATAACACAAAAACAATAAAGGAAATATAAAATTATAGAGAAGATAGTAGGGAATTAAGAGTGGTTGCTGTATTACATAATGTTATCTTTGCATTTGTTACTCAGTTATACAAATAAAGGCATGTACGATTAATCAAACAGTTTTCTCCCCCTCATCTCCATTGTTCTCTCACCTAATTAATTGTCTTCCCTCTGATAATAACTGTATTTTTTGGTTTTATTCATTCCCTCAGGCTCTCACATTGGGAAGACACATGGCTGCTTCAAATTATGCTTCAACAAATATGGGTGCACACTAATTACTATGGCATTAGGTGGAAAAGCACCCAACCTCAATGACACTACATAGTCAGAGACCCAGGCACACTGTGATCAGCACCCCACTGATAAGCCTCGAGGCCCTCGGGGCCCCGGTCGAGTTGGTGAAGTCACCCCCGTGGACCACCATGCTAGAACCAGAACCAATCTTGAACATAAAAGCAAAACATGTGCCTAGAGAACACACGCATTGGGACTTTCACCTACCCTCAAAGTATCACAAGATAATGAAATAAATAAGGGACCAGTGTCCATAAGTGCCCTTCAGGACATACTAGATGTGCCCCTAGGGAGGATGAGGAAAGGGCAACATTACAGTGAGGAGATACTCAGAGATTGGCCCTTCAAGAATAGCTATTGCTGGTCACACCGCAGGAGTATAAAACAAGCCACCTTTACAAAGAAATGTACATTAGTGTATATTGGAGGTAGGAAGATTGGAAGATTATCATAATATTCACATGAGACAATAATCTTGTGACAGTTTAAGGCATATTTTAAAACTGCCAATCCTAGACTGAATGTCCTATTTAATATTTAGCAAGGTAAAATTTTGGGCATGAAAAAGTGTGCATTTTTCACACCATTTTCATTTATCTCACAAAGATGAATTCTGTCAGGCTGAAATCTCATAATTTATGGTCTGAAACACATGCTTAACTTTAAAAGGAGTTTTAACTTGTGAAAAGGCCCTTTGCCTTTCCAGTTCTGCATGATATTTAAGTAGCATTTTAAAGCTATTTGTATTTTTCCACTTTACCTTTTCCAACTCATTAGCATGGATAAAAGTATTTAATATAAGAACATTTCTAATGCTATGCAGGAAAAAATGATGACCTTTTTAAACAAATTGAATTTTAAATGAATTGTCAACAGCAGAGCAGACTAAATATATTAACATCTAGAGTCCTGTAGAAATTAAAACTGAATTCAATCAAAATCCATCTTGCTAAACTCTGCTTGTGGTGCCAGGCTTTCAAGTTCAGTGGAACTCTTGGTGAGTTCCACCGTCAAGCATACCAGGTCTCATGAAATTTGAATTTATGTTGCTTTCTTGATGGAGTCAATATACTGTAAAGTGGTTGTTATTAGTAAATTGAACTGTTAAAATTAAAAAAAAACTTTCTATTTTCTGAGGAGGTGTGGTGAAGGTAAAAATTCTTAAGTGAGAAGAGTGCTCCAGGTCTTCAGGGTCCTGCCTCTCTCTGGTTACTATTGATTTTATAGTATCCTAAGTCAAACCTCTGTTCTCAATGGTGGCCTTTGGGCCCAGCGATGGTATTGTTCATTAAACCTGCCTGGGCCTCTGCCTTACTCCTCCACCAATAACTCTTCATATATCCCCCCTGATAAGTACATAGAAGAGATGTTTCAATCACCATTTGATGAATGAACTAATACAATTACAATTATCTTCTGTCTTATAAATAGATGTGTAAGATTTTTAAATTTCAAAATATCATTATCAAAAACATTTATTAAAACATCAATCGGCTAAGCCCAACATGTGATGGTAAAATTAGCTTGGCTCAATATGTGATGCTGAAACTTTGCTAAAAGAGCTCAACATTCTGCATTCTTATTGTCCCACCCAACAGAACATGGAGCTTCCTGTTGTAAATAAGTAATATCATTGCTACCTTCTACTTCCTTCTCCAAGAAAGAGTTTTATTCGAGCATAAAAATCTATACTATCAAAGCTACATCCAGGCCAAAGAAATGGAAGATGGCAATTTCCCAGACCTACAAAGATGTAACATACAGTCTGTCCTTCAAAGTGGAGCAATTGAATGCTTCCAATCTGTATACCATTGTTTCATTTGCACTCTATTTTCATTCTTTTAAGGTTTTTCTTAAATATTATCATGTGGAACAGTTGAATCTAATGCGAAAGAAAGCCATTGACAAGCTTATTTTGATCCAAGCCTGTGTGAGAGCATTCTTGTGTTCAAGAAGATACAAAAAAATCCAGCAGAAAAGGAAAGAAAGTGCTATAATAATACAGTCAGGTAATCACTCAGACCATCTCACAGTGTGGCAGAGCATTCTGTGTGTTTAGTTATGGGCCTAAAATCTGGTACTTCTTACATACAGACGTCCAATTTTCATGCAGCTTATGTATTTATTCCCAGCATGTACTGCTTTGATACTTTCCCTAGATTAAATCTAAACTAGATTATTTTGGTGATTGACACTTTTAATATTTGGATGAATGTTTTGTTGAGTGTTAATGAAACACAATTGCCCAATTGTGCAAGATGCAACAAGTGACTGATTCAATTATGACTCTCAAGCATCAGTAAGGTATTATAGCTCATCGGACAATAAGACTTCCTAGGCTATTTCAAAGGTTACGCTTGCCATAATTTTTGACAAATTAATTAAATTTTATTTTGATAAAGGGCATCCCTTTTTATTAGATCTTGGGAAATAATATTTATAACCATACTTTATTTTATAAATATTTTATTAAAATGTGTTAGTAGTCCATGGATTTCACTGTTTGTCTTTCCTTAAGATGTTAAATTTAAATAGAGTCTAGCATGGCTTGATATAGCATCTCTCAAATTTTTTTACTGAACTCAAAGTAAAAATAAATGTATCTTACTTGGTAACTGAATATGCATACATACATACATACGTACATATATACTGCAAACAATGTGCTCTAATATTTTCTTCCTAATCTATTCTACTTTGTTTTAGATGCTAAATTGAACCCACTAGGTCAATTTATGACCCACTGATAGTGCACATTCACATTGTGAAGAGCTGCTATACGGGGGACAGAATAGCTAACTAGTGTTGAAGAGATCCATGTTCCAAAACCAGCCTGTCAATCAGTACTGGGTTATCAGTTCCTCTTTCAGAATTTTTTTACCTACATATTTTCTATTTTAAAGGGAAAAAAACTAACAAAACAACAATGAAGACAAAATCAAAACAGCACAAAAATGATACATGACCTCAAAACAAAATGATAGGAATTAACAGTGGATTGCATTACATACTGTTATCTTCAATGAAGTTGCTCAGTCCAACAGCTGTAAGAATGTAAGATTGGTCAAACAATCAAAGACAGTAATAAGTAATCAAAAAAAACCATTAACTTCTCAGTACGACATCAAAGTGCAGTCTCTACAGTTTGGTATCTAACTCCTCATCTACAATTCTAAAATGCATACAGCTCCGAAAAAGTTTTACATAACTCATTGGGCAGTGAAACATATGTTATGTGAAGTAGGTTATGTACGGTCCTCTGTTCATTGCCCTTAGTTAAAACACTTGGTTTTTCTGATGAAATATTAATAAGCTTGAGTATGTCATGCTGCCCCACATGGAGATGTTATAGACTATTCACTTGCTCCGTGTTACCTTTCTAAAATCATGTTTTTAATCTGAATTCTGAAATACATGTGGCCACAAAGATGGTTGGCCAAAATCTCCAAAGCATACACAGAAATCACAAAGACTTTCCCCCATAAAAAGTTTAACATAGCACATGAAAAGGAAAATAATCATTAGCAAACTTAAACAAAGATATATATTTTGTAATCAACTTTTCTAATCTCTTTTAGGCTCCTTTTAGTCCTTCCCATAATCTGAAAGATAGGCTGTAGTGATTCTCTTGCCATAGCTTGCATCTGAAAGGGTCTTGTTGATGAATCCGATTTTTAAAACCAATTTATTTTATTTGGTATCTTTAATTGCATTTTCATCCTTAACAGTGATGGTCAAAACCACTTCTTTCTACTCATTTAGGTAATGTTCTTTTATTTCCTATGATTAACACTAATCTGGGTCCCCGTATTTCAGCTACAAGAGGACATCTAGTCAGAAAACAAAGAAAAGAAATTAACATGAAAAACACAGCTGTAGTACCCATTCAGACCCAGGAGAAGGAATTTGCCTACAAGAAAAACTTTGAAAATAAAAGGTATAATGGTGTTTATTCTTATACTATTTGACATAAAGGTGTTTTCACTTCTGTAGGATCAGAGAATCATGTTCATGGTCTTTCTCCCTACCTAACTGGATACCTGGTCCTCACACATCAAATGTCTGCACATCCAGGGACCACCTTTGTTCTTAACCTCGTTTGGGAGTTTGTTGGGGTGTCACACCAGTGACCACACTGTCCTTCCAAGAATTTGTTTGCCACCCCCACCCTGGATGCTACCAGACTGTTCTCTAAAATTGTGCTTCAAATTCTGAACGTTCCTTGTGAATAACAACTCCTGTTTCCATAGTCAAATCCTCCACATCTAAGTAATAACCTCTATGCTATCTCCCTCATTCCCGTGGCCTTAACAGCCAAGGTGCCATTGGCCCTAAAGTCAGAATCATCAATAGTCCTTTCGTCTCGGCCTCCCTGTGTATACTACCAAGTGCATATTAGCAGATCTAACTGAGTTTTTGTGTTCAGCAAACTTTATGCTAGGCAGTAGGGAACACAGATGAGTGACACAAAAATCTTTGTCCTCAAATTATTCACAGAGTCACGGAAAACAAATACAACACCTTTCTAGCTTAGTGGACCAACTGCTACAAAAACATACAGAGGGTTCAGAAAGGGCAAGAAGAACCAAACCCTGCTTTGGTTAGGAAGGAAAAGTACCTAGATTGTACCCACCTGGTGAAACTTGAATGGATCCAAACATGAGTAAGTGGAGGTAAAAATCATCTCACCCCCAACCCTAAGCTCACTGTCATTAACACCAGCCATGGGAAGAGTGAAAAAATAGAATAGCAGAAGAGACGGTGTCTCCTTTCCCGACCCACCCACATCTAACATTCTCTCACCCAATAAGTGTGGTCCAAAGAGGTTTTTCTACCATCTTTTCCCTCACCTTACTCACGGACTCCCCCCGATATCACCCAGGCCAACTTCATTTCCTTACGTGACAAACATGAATGTTCACTTGAAATATGGAAGCATCCGTGTTTTCAGTTCCTTGTGCATTCAGAAACTTACATATATGCTCTTTGTCTTTCCCTGTAACGATCCAAATTATTTTGTTTCTTCTTGTTGCTGGTGGTACAATAGACCAGGAACCTTCACAGTGGCCACACGCCTGCCTATGAGGAGGAGGGCAGCTGCCACCCCTAACATCTGTACGTCAGGAGTCTCAAAGAAATACGAACTGGTTGCAAATAGAGGAAAGATGTACTGATTCTATTACTTCTAGAAATTACTATTTGTAGAATTTAAATTGCTACTTGTCAATATTACAAGGTAATAAGAAAGTCAGGTGCTCAGTTAGATCCTGATCCCTCTAAGGACACCAAGAATTAACTATCAATTTAGCAAATACTGATTAAGGCTGTACTATACACAAGAGCCCTTTCAGGGCACACACCTGTAAGAAACTCTCCCCACTGGGCTGGCATGGAGAACGTGATATCTATTGAACTGCTGTCGCAGGACATGGAGCACAAAGCCAGTCATAAAAGAAGTAACATGGTATGAATGTTTCCACCAAAAAAGCGATGTATTTGAGATCAATATCTTAACCTGATTACACAGTATGTGCATGTATTGAAACATTGCATGATACCTCATTAACGTATGATTTTTGTGTTTTATGTATGAGTTTAAAAGTAAATATAATTTTTTTTAAAGTACAAGCAGAGAGGCAAGGGAAGCCCAGAGAAGGAGGGGAAGGCTGGGGAGGAGAGGCAGGAGGATGCAGCACACACCTGCTTCCCAAGATCTGGCACCCTCAGTGCTGCACAATGTCTGGCTTTCCTTCCCCTGAGCTGCCTACAGTCCTTGATTTCCCTCATCCTGCACTAGGTGAGCTCTCACCTATGACCTAGAAAACCTCAGCTGAGATCTGGAGAAACCTCGAGTTCTACAATCTCTCCAGCAGGTCCCAGAGAGGTCTCCTTCTTTCCCAGGTTGGAGAATAGGAAGGTCCTCTCAGAAGCACGTGGTCCTTAGGCCCTTCTGGTGCTGGGCTAGCCTCAGGTGCAGGGAGGAGTGTCCTGAATTGAGACAGGTAGCCAACATGTGGCAGAGCATGTAAAGTCTCAAAGCCATTGTGAAGGACTTTTCGGAATATGGCTATTTAGAGACCACATGCTTATCTTCTCTACTTAGTTGTACTTTTAAAATGTAGATGTTTTCTGAGGTGGATGTTATGGAATTATCCAAAATGCTCAGCATGGCCACTCATCGGAATGATGGAGAGTGACGGCTCCCCACCTCCTTTTCTGACTGAGCCTCCCAGGATTCTGCTGTATCCCCAGTGTAGACTTGGGATACAATAGCAGACCTAAGGAATAATTTATGGAATTAAGAAAATGGAATCTCTGTATGTTTTTCTAAGTTTGCCTCAGAGAAAATCCTTCACAAACATATAGCCAAAGATCAGTACCTTTACATGCATTCCTGGGCCAAGATGAAAGTTTGGAGTCGAAGACCCCACCTAGCAAGACGTACTGGGTCAGTTACAGCCTTTTACTCCCCCTGTACACACTGCTCACAGCTGTGCTGCTCCTGGAAAGATTTTGTTCTTGACTGAGAAAAAGAAAAAAAGCAAAACCACAAAAAACAATGTTAAGAAGATCTTACATTTTTATCATCAAATTCAGGGGAAATTATTTTGGAAGGATATTGGCAAAGTAACAACTGTAAAATTTTGCCCAGTATATTACACAGTCATGAACTACATCAAGGACACTAACTTTAATTTTGCAAGCTATTTCATGTGATCAATAAATGCAGTGCTTATTAAAGTATAAAACATGAGCCTAGCAAACATACTCTGCTTACTCGTTTCAAAACTAGGTTTATTTTCCACAACATCTCATCACTATTTTTAAAAAGATATATTGTGAAGAGATTAAATTCCTAAAATTTTGATACCCCATTAAATGAAAATGTAATTCCTTACATGCTATGCTCTTTCTCACTCTGCATTGAAATTATTTTTCTCTTTATTGGAGTACAGTTATCAGTCAGGGGAACATTTTGGAAAACACTGTATTAAGGGACTTGGAAAGTTTCTAAGGCTGAGCATGGTGGCACAAGCCTATAATCCCAGTACTCAAGAGGCTGAGGCAGGAAGATGACCACAAGTTCAAGGCCAGCCTGGGCTACACAGATTCAAGGCCAGCCTACACTATATAGTGAGACTCTCTCATGGGAAAGAAAAGGAGAAGTTCTTATTTTGAGGTTTCTTTGTTCTTTTTGCTTTTCTGCCAGCAGTATGTTGCAGGTAGCTATTGGCAAAAGAAGTGATGAGCTCTAGTTTATTATCATCATATACTCAGATATGATGTTGTTTTTTATTTACTCAGACATAATGTATTTTACACAGGGAGTCTTTTGTGAAGAAACAAACAGAAAATGCGATGTCTACTAATGAATCAATCAACCCAGCTCCAAATAATAAAGGGAGTCCCTCTATAGGGCAGACTTCTTCCTTTAGAACAGAAGGAGAAGGCACTACAGCTGTTGAAAATAACCAAAGAGAATATCAGACTTGGAAAAAAATGAATAACATTGATGGAGAAGAGGTTAATCAAGAACTGTATCTCGTAGGGGACTCTTGGACAGATGCAAGTTCCAAGCAGAAGTACAGCAGATACCCGGAAGAAAACAGTAATCTAAGGAAAACAGAGAAAGAGGACACTGTGGTGCAGAGTTACTACAAGAAATACTCAGGGGAAAGGAATTTTGAAGAACTCAAAGCAGCATATCCAGAGAGGAAGAACACAGCGGAAAGGCCAAGCAACCCAGAGCTTTGGTTAGCTAAGAATGACACTTCTTTGAAAAAACGTTTGGAACCTAGTCTTAGCCAAAGGTCAGTTGCTCAAAATACAAATTGCAAGGAAAAAGAGGAGACATTTGTAGTTACCCAGAATGCACTGCTATGCAGACAGGAGAAAGGCTACGTGAGGCGAATGGACCCAGTGACGCCAGCACCAGAGGCAGAGGAGGAGGCCGTGGTGTCTATCCAGAGCAGGTGCCGTGGTTTCCAGCAAAGGCAACAGTTAGGGAAAGGCAGAGTGTCTCCTTCCACTAGGAATCAAAGGATTCTTGCGACACCAACAGAATTAACAAAAGCTACTCACAATGTGTATTCCTGTCCCACAAAACACGAGGAAATCTGTACTAGCAAGGTGAAGGATGACAGAGATCCAAAAGCAACTTCAGAAAAAGAAGCATGTGATTTGGCAATTTTTTCAAAGCAGGTATGTAAACAAACAATGTATTTACTAGTAAAAATCCCTGAGAGGGACCCAATAAATGAATGAAATAAAGTTAATGACTAGTATGTTGTTTCACCTGTGTTTATGAGACCTTTGCAATAAAACTTCTCAAGGGTCCTGCTAATTAAGTATCTGTGAGCTCTTAAGCCAGATCAGTATGATAAAAATAGCATACAATATGACAAAAACCTCATGCTTTAGGGACACTAGATATTGGTTTATATTACTTGCTAAAATACTTGGGTTGGACCATACAAAATTTCATGAACCTGAGATTTTTGCAATTGCTAATATTTTTCAAAGTATTCTAAATACTTAGAAGTCTATGCTTTCTTCCTGCCTCAAATGTTAGTTGAAAAGACACAGTTAGATGTCAAAATTAGATGGGAAGCCATACGGAGGCATTTATTTGATGAAGATGAAAGTCTGATGACAATAAGCAGTCATGGACGATGAGGAGCATGAAGGAAAGCCACGTGGAAGAACTCCCTCCTGGAGAGTCCCTTCTGCCGTTCATAGACAGGCCTTGGCTGCTTCTGGAGGGGAGATAGAACCAATAGGTTTTAGGGCTTCTCACTGGTAAACATCCACCCCTGACAAATCAGTATAATGGAGAGATCACAGGAACTGGCTCCTATAAATATCTACTCCAGTTTCTGTTAAGTATTTGACCTTAAGAAAATGACTTTATGTGTCAACTTTTTTTTATTTTATCCTGTGTAAAGTACAAGATTTTAACCAGATGACCTCGGATATGCATGCATCACTAGGGTAGTCAGCGGTGCATGAAATTATCAAAGAAAACCATAATAAGGTAGTTCAAAGAAGGCTTGCTGGTAACACCCCTGAGGTCCTAACCCATGTCTTTTGTCACTGGTGGTAGCTGAGCCTCTGAGAAAGCACAGCAGCTTCCCTTGGTCCCTGCCTTAGGGCTACAGGTGAGGTCCAGACATCTCTAGGCTCTGGCTGCCTGTGCAGATCTGCCAAAGATTAATTTCCCCCTTCCTGTTCTATTTTTTTTTAAAATCTAGAAATAGTGAGTTTTACAAACATTGTCCTTCCTTCCCTTGGTGCATAAATTTGCTCAGTCCAAAGATCAAATCAGGGATTAGAACTCAGACCTCTTATGCAACTGACACATTGACAAGAGGTACAATCACCGAGTCATTCACAGAGAGCTGGCTAATACCACCCTGTGTGTGGATTCAGTGTCCCACAAGAACAAAGCCAGACGCAGAGAAAGCAAGTGCCCCACAGGCCTCCTAACAGGACAGCCAGGTTAACCTGGGATGCAGCCAAGACAAGCAGAGGCGGCTGGGTGGAAAGAGAGGACGGAAGTGAGCAGCCCTGAAGGCTAGCTAAGAACACTGGAATTGGAGGAGGGAAGGCTGAGCACCAGGATAGGAGAGGGCTTCTTTGGGATGGAGGCAGAAGGCCCAACACCGCAAGGTGGGAAGAGCAGAGGTCAGAGGTCAGAGGTCAGGATTTGATCAGGATGGAACACATGATTTGTTTGGCAGCTTTGAATAAAAGACATGAGGTGGGAAAGTAGCACAAAAGGGTGACATGATGTGCAGCGAGGACTCTGTCAGACCTGAGTACAAGAGTCAGAGTAGATCCCGGAGAAAAAACATGAGCACCTCAGCGAGTGTAACTAATCAGACCCCTGGGTACCTGTGGGCCTTACGGGATTCTTTGTATTGATTTCACCCAAGAACATTTCACCTTCTTTGCAGATATCAAAGTTATCTGAAGAATATTTCATTCTGCAGAAAAAATTGAATGAAATGATTTTGTCACAGCAGCTGAAGCCACTTTATCTGAGCATCCATCCCCACAAGCCAATCAATAGACAAGTTTTCTCTCCACAGTGCCTCTCAGGTAAAAATCAGTAGAGCTGGCAATTCTGAAAGGAGAAAGGAGAGCCACACACGTTATTTATTCTTTCCCATCTCCTTTCTGTGCCAGATTTGAGGTAACCTTGTTTGGCCTTTTGTAGAGGGTGGGGGGAGGGAGCTTTGTTCTATTTCATTTCTTATAAACAGACACACATTTTGTCCAGAATGTTCCACCCATTTCCTACCTTCTCTGACATCCTCCTTTTCCTGTTTTCTTCTTTTACTTTTTGCTCCTTTCTTACACTTTAACTGGAATTTCACATATAGCATCATACGGAAACAAAAAGCACTTGTTTGGAGATGGCTGTGGGATGCAAGTTCAATAAGAGAAAGCAAACATTGGGACATTTCTGATTCTTTGGTCAACGTCTGTAGCCTAGATTAGAGTGTGTAAGATGCAAACCTCTGTTAAGATGTACAAACCCAGATATGCAAGGAGAACATTATTAAAATATCTTGTGATTAGCCTCAGCCACACCCTTGCAGACTGTGCTAAATCGATAGGGAATTCAGTCTCAGTGATTACCTCCCCCCCACACCCCAGGGCCGTGCAAAGACCCCAGGTCCTATGGGCCTTTGAGGGGTCAGTCATTGTCCTGGGAAGTGATTGTTGGGGAATCATCACCCCAGCTGGCTCCCATGACCTCTTCAAACTGGGAGGCTCGCTGTTTCCAGACCCTGTGGGCAACAAATGCAAGGTTCTGGAGTCTCCTTGGCCTCGGCCTTGGCCTCCTCAGAGCTGTCACTAAGGGCCAGGCAGCCTAGCACTCTGGCCCCTGCTGGCCTCCAGGAGAGCCTGCATTTATTCTGCCTCACCTCCGCCGAGGCCCTCTGCTCCCTCACTAGACACCTGATGCCACCTCAGTAAGGTGTTCAGCTCTGAGCAAAGGCAGGAGGAGCCACTGACTGCAGGCCACTTCTGATCTCCTCCTTGCAGAAATCTCTGCAATGAGAAAATGCTAATGTGAGCTTGGGTGTTAGCCTGACATGGAAGAAAGGAAAATATTTTTCCATTTTATCTGCTATCCTACTACATTGTTTTCAAGATAAGAACTGTGGTGCAGCGGTGCTTTCCCCGATGCTCTGATGCTCTATGGCTCTTCTGTGAAGAGTAGAGTTTAGCAGGTCAGGGTCCAGCCTGAGGGCAATGAGGAACAAGCGGCGTGGGGATGCCAGGCAGGACCCTGCAGAGTCAGCTTGTTGCAGTCCAAGGCTAGAGGGGGAGATGGAGGAAGGGAGTGAAGGCTGCCAATGTGCAAGCCCTGTGAGTGGGCCTGAAAAGCAGGAAATTATACTACAAAGTCACTTCAGTCACTTGATTCACTTTATTTTTCAATCTGCTGTTATTTTTAGTGAATTTAAGAAGAATACCAGAAATCAGTTCTCAGCTTCTCTGAAGGTTATAACTCAGGTGCAGTGGAGCCCTTCAGGTTTAGAGGGATAGGCTTTTGTTCTCTGCAGATATGGAGAGGAACTTGTCCTAATACTATGCTTGTTCATACTACACTTGTTTAACGCTAAATGGGCAAACATCTAATGATCTCACACACCCAAGAGTAACAGATAAAGTACCTGAGATGGGCTGAAGTGGTCAGAAGTCAGGGGAAATCTGGATAGACCCCAGGAGGCAGAACCTAGGAGTAAAGGAGGACCTTGGGAGATGCCATCAATGCCAGGATGCCAGTGACAGAAGATTAGACGAAAAGTCACTCCTCAGATACCAGTGAGTAGCTGAGACTGGCTACAGAATAGATGTAATGCCTCATTTAACATGAACCTAGATGTGGCCCCAGTCAGATAAAGGGGAAACCCATAAGCTTAAAAATAGTTTATGCAGATACTGTGTTAGATTTTTGTTGATGTGACCAAATACCCAATATACAATTTTAGAAGAAAAGGTTTATTGTGGCTCATACTTTCAGAGGTGTCAGTCCGTGGTAAGCTGGCTCCAAGACAGGAACTGATAGAAGGTGGGGCAAATGAAAGCTGCTCAACTCATGGCATCTGGAAAGCAGAGAGGACAGGAAGAAGCCAGGGAGGAAGGGACTGGGAACTAGATATAGTCTCCAAGGTCGTGTTCCTACAACCTACCCAGAAGTAGACTTTTCTGATATCCTAAACAGCTCTCAAGCAGTTGACAAATGAACATCAGATATCATGGGTCCTAAAAATGATTGAAAACCGCTGAATTAAAGTAGGGCTTGTTTTCTAAAATAATGCTAGAAGAAGTAAAGGCTAGGAAAGAGAAGTTAAGTCTAACTTAGGTAAACATGTTATTTTTTTTGCATCTGAGTTGTTGTAATAGTGAAAATGTAACCTAGCTATATGTAGACAACTGTACTTTTAGAAGATCATTCTCAGTACATTACATGAGAGGAATGCGATGGCATGTAAAGAAAGCATAAAGGGCCAGTTAGAGGCGGCAGTGTTTGAATGAGTGGCTGTCCAAGAAGGTAGTTTCAAGCTACAATCAGTGAATAGGTTACAAAGGATTTGGTATTTAGTTGTATGAGGAAAAACGTCAAGGCAAGGTTTCTAACGTGATTGTCTGGGTATGTCTGAGACAGGGTGGATTAGATGATAAATAGGAGCATATCCCTGGAATATTCCCAAAAGAATTACAGTCGCCATACTATGGAGATGCCTGCATATGTGTGTCTTTGGCAGCACAATTCACAACAGCGAAGCTACAGAAACAAACTCAATGCCCATTAACTAATGAATGGATCAAGAAAATATGAGTCAATATTTTGAAAAGTGATTTGGCAATATGAAAAGACAAAATGAAAACCACTAGAATAGTTCTTACAGTTGGGCTAGGAACCCTGCTTGTGAGAATACAGCCTTTGAAAATAATCAGGTGGAGAAGAAAAATTTATGAGGTGTGATCAGAATATACAATGAATGTTTCGATTTTAAAACGTTTATTACAGTAAAAGACACACTGCCATTTATCCCCCTCGAAACTTAAAACTCTCCCCTCTCTTTGAATACAGTTATCCCATTGTTCTTACCACTTCCGGAAGTGATTCTGGAAGCCCTCTTTCAGGAGGGTCTTTCAGAGGTGTGATCAAGACCACAGTGGCTGCTGGTGCGAGTACCATCCACCTGAAGCGGCCGTGGGAAAACAGTACAGCTCATCCTCATCCATCTCATTCTCCAGATATGGCCCTGTGTGACTTCTGCCTCTTCACAAAGCCAAAATGACCAGGAGAGGTAAACGTTTTGAACTGATTCAGGATATCAGAGCCGCCACAACTGCACTACAGCCATTCAACAAACAGGACTTCCGGAAGTGTTTCAGGAAGTGGCAAAGCATGAAGGATTAAGAATGTCCTGAGACAAGGAGAGTGTTTGGAGGGGGAGTAATGGCAGCATGCCCTATTGTTATCATTTTTAATCTAAACATTCACAGTACTTTATCACATTTCATACATACATGACAGGCAGGTCCATACAGACCATAGAATGATTACTAAGTAATGACACATTTATACATGGAATAAGAATAGCTTTAACAATTCATTTTTTGGGGTGGGGATATAGCTCAGTGGAATAAGCGCTTGCCTAGCAGGCGTAGGGTCCTGAGTTCGATCCCCAGTACCACAAAAAAAAAAAAAAATTAAACAATTCATTTTTTGAAGAATAACCTTAGCAAATCACTAGCGAATCTAACTACAGGATAAAGAGGGAATCGGAGTACTGTGAATAAGTCAGCTTAATCTTCCCCCAGGTGAGGTGGTTCATTCACACAATTTCTAGGAAAGCGAAGTGAGGGAGGACAAAGCTACCACTCTCCAGCCAAGTGGAAGTTCTCCATTCTCTGCTGACTTCATTTCCGGGGACTGAGAGCCTCACTATGCTAATATTATTACAGCCTTGCACAGCTTCTGCAGGCCTGTGTGAGGAGATGGAAGTGCCGTTTCAAACGTGTTCCCTCTGCTGCCAGGCTGTCTGCAAAGCTCTTCCAGCTGGATTGAGACAGAACACACTCCAATGAGGAATAATTCCTTTTTAAAAATACTGGTATTTTTATCTCACCTTGATAGATGCCAAAAATTCTTACCTATGTGACATAAAGTATGAGCAGAGAACAAGAAAAAAGTAAATGTTATATGTGCAGAATCTAAAAATGTTCTTTTATTCCAAAAGGCCAATCTAAGAAAATTATTATGAGCAGTCAATAAGTAATTCTTTAGCAGTTGACTTTTTAGAAAAAATGCTGTAAGTTCTGACTTCTGTTTACACATCTAAATTTTTTGTTCATATAAAGATCAACATCAATTTGAAAAGAGCTCAGATATAATTGGAGGTGTTGAGAGCCATCCCTGGGTTTCTTTCATTCTTCAAGCAGATGAGAGTAAGTTTTTGTTGTTCAGCTCTATCCTTGGTCCCAGGGACAGCCAGACACAGGTGCTCACAGTGCTCGGTGTGACGCTCACTTCCCGAACAAAGATGGCGTCATTGTGTGAATCGTCACGTGCTTCTGCTCTGGCACCTCTTTTGAGGACTGCGCATAGTGGAAAGATGAATGGGAGTGAGTCTGACCTTACACCACGTCTAGGACAAGAAAAACTACACTTTGAAGACTCCCGTGTATGCCCTCAACCCCGTGGAGAGCACAGAAGTCAGTGGTACTGATCTCCTCCAAGAGACAAGTGGTCTTCCCAACTCATCTGTAGTCTCACTCCACAATCAAGGTCGCTTTCTTCTCCTCTTTTTCCTGTTATGTAACTAAAAGAAACGTAAAGGGCAGCCAAGGAGCAGCATCTTAACTAGGTCTAAGAGTGTAATTAAAAAATTAAAAGCTCCATTTTCAGGGCTCTGTGTTAGTGCAAAATACCCAAATCAGAGAATAGCAAAAAGCTGAAAGCCCATGGGTAATTACAGGTATAAACTGACCCTAGGGCATTGGTTTTAATCTGGTAGAAAAAAGAAGAACCAAAGAAATGAGTTGTGCAATTCAGAATGGGGTGGGAGCTGGTAGCTACCTTTGGAGAAGGTCAGAGAAGACACAGTCAGCTGCATCCGATAGAAGAGCATCTCCAAGTGCTAAGGACACTCAGCACAGGGCAAGCACATGCCCTTAACGCTTCACCTCAGGTAGACTCAAAAGAACACAGACAGCACACAGGCCAAGCCAGAGGTCAGTCCGGGGTAATGATGGGAATTGAGCCGACCTCTGTGAGCAAAGGAGTGAGGATATTCAAAGCAGAGAACGTTTGGAAGTGAAGAGTGCGCCTCACGCTCAGCACCTGGGCGCCCTTCTCCTTGAGGTTAAGGGCACTGGCTTAGCTGAAGGACAGAGGAGGTGGAAAGTAAAAACTGCAGCTTCTGGAAGGCAGGTTGCAACCATGACTGAGTCTGCCTCTAACGCACAAAATGAAAATGTCCCCCTTCTAAGATTTCTTGTAGGTCACTGTGTTACTTGAAAGTCACAGACTATTGAGAGGTAGCAGAAATTTACAAACACTAAAAACTTGAGCTCCTTAAAAAATTATAGTAACATAAGTGCACTTCTATTCTACTAATAACCGGTTCAGACAAGTGATACTTATGCAAATTATACTCTGCCTATATGCTTAAGTAAAATAGTGTAATTATAAAAATTAGAATAATACTGAAATATAATTTTCTAATGGAAATATTGACAATGAGTTTTAAATGTATCTTCTGTTATCTGAATGCAAATTTTGAGATATCAACTCATTATCAAAAAAGGTGCATTTTTGATTGATTGAAACTCTTACAGAAATTACCAGACTGCAGTATAAATAAAAGTCTTGCCTTCTGGCTATAACCTTTGCAAGCTAGTATTTATCATGCATAACACACAAAATAGCCACAAACCTAATTTTGCTAGTGCCAACATTGGTATGCTGCTGATAATTTGTGATTATAAATGTTTATGTCATTTTTGTGATTAAGGGGGTAGAATGACAGGGTTTATGCTCCCTCAAAGGAATAAAATTTCAGAGAACTGGTACAGGGCAAAATAAGCATATGCTGCTCTGAAATATTTGTATGCTGATAAACTCATGGAAAATTTGCACTTAAACACCAAAAAGCAAAATAGTCCAAGGAAATTTTAGCAGAACAATGAGGCTCTCCTAAATACATGCATCAGTAATTTTCTGTACTGGCTCACACTGTTCATGGCAATATCTTAAGTGAGACACCCGTTAAGAATGCTCAGCCCTCTGCTCTAGATTATTCTGGTGTAGGAAAAAGAAGCAATAAACCAACACTGATGTGGAGTCTGTAAAATGTAACAATTAATCAGAAATTCTGAAAATTCAGTGCATTTTGACGTTTTTATCCCGTCATACACACACATTTGTATTTGTAATTTTACCTAAATGTGACCTTGCCATACGCTAGGATTTTTAGTGCAGTGCTCTCTGTCTGTCTCCCTGTCTCTGTCTCTGTCTCTCTCTGTCTCTGTCTCATCTCTGTCTCTGTCTCTGCTTCCCTCAAGTCTCCCACAAACCCATATTGTCATCCCTTTAAGGGAACCCTTACCGTAAAACATCTGTTCTATATGTTCTTTCCTGTTTTCTGCACATAGCTATACCTGCACTTATGCACATGTAATACAGTGACATGGACAGTATTTTCCATAAATCCAGCCATAATATAAACACTGAAGCACATTGCTTTTCCTACTTGGTACCTTGGCAGGAATTTCTGCATATCACCTAGTATAGTGATAATTCATTCTTCTTATTGGCTATGTAACATTCCACATGGGGATAACAAGAGTTATATAATCTTCCTTTTAGTTAGATATTTGTTTTGTCTTCATGTTTCTGCTATTGTGAAAAATGTTGGCTGGGCTTAGGGTGGCACTCCTGTAATCCCAGCAACTGAGCAGTCCAAGGCACATTTGAGGCCAGCCTGGGCAACTTAGTGAGACCCAATCTCAAAAATCATTTTTTGAAAAAGTGTGGGGAGATAGCTAAATGGTAGAGTGGGAGACTTGCCTAGCATATGGGAGACCCTCGGTTCAATTCTCAGTTCTGGAAAAAAAAAAACTTGTAGTAAAAACCTCTTCAAAAATATTCTTGTGCACTGGAATTTTAATTTTATGCACTAAAACCTTAGGGTTTAGATGATTGAGTTGAAAGGTATTTTTGCTTTTGATAGTTTGCTTTCCTAAGAGGCCTTAACAATGGATGCTTCCTGCAATAATTTGTAGCTCACACTTGCTCTGACACTGTGTCTGTGCTACCCCTCTTTGTCGTCTTCATTAATGTGCCTGGCATGAAATGGTATCTCATTATTATTTTAATGTATATGTTTTGTTTTCTTATGAATTCAGTACTGTCTCCTACCTATTTCCTTTCTAATTTGCTTGTCCTGAACGTCCTAGCTATGTAGGTGTCACATTTTTCTGTTGGTCCCTCCTTTTGGAGACTGTTTTGAGCACTCTTTATACACTAAAAGCTCCAGGCTTTTATTTGTCAATAGTTTTCCATGTTTTTCATGTGTCCTTTGACTTCACTGCTGTATAAAAACCATTGTTGTTGTTCTAAACGGAAGCTCCAACCCAGGACCTCAGGCTCACTAAGCAGTCTGTCACTGCATTCACCTCCAGCCCCTCATCTGCCCATGTAACTTCTTTTATGACTTCTCAACTTTAAAGTGTTTATTCCTCTTGATTGCTCATGAATTTCCCTCCATTGTTTTCAAGAGTTTTACTAGTTGTTTTATTTACATTTACCCTTAAAGCCTCAGGAATGTACTTTGATGCATGTGACAATTCGTTAACAGAAAGTATATAGAGTGCTGTTCACTCAGCCCTGAGCCTCAAGACCAAAATGGAACCTCTCAGCATCTCCAGATGCCTCTCATGGCCACCACCAGGGCTACACCTACCCCTAGGCCACCCCTGAAGACAGGGGCATACCAAACCCAAGGAATGATCTCCACTAGCCACAATTTCCATTCTCCACATTTAAAACATCATAGGTGAAAATAGCAAGTGGGGAGAGGTGTGGCATTATATTAAATATATCATTTCTCCACAACAATGGGCCACAGACTGAGGGGCTTGACAACAGAAATTTATTCCCTCCAAGTCCAAAACCAAAGTCTCAGCATGAGTGCTTTTCAAGGTGTCTCCGCTTGGCTTGTAGATGGCCTTCTTGCCCAGGTCTTCAGGTGGTTCCTCTCTCTGTGCATATGTCTACATCCTAATTTCTTTATTGTGAAAATACTAGCCAAATTGTATTGGAACTCACTGTAATGACTTCATTTTATCTTAAGTACTTCTTTAAAGATCCAGACTCCAAAAACAGTCACATTCTGAGATACAGTTAAGACTTCAAAATGTGGAGCCAGGAGTGCTGGTAGATGCCTCAAATCCCAGCACTCAGAGGCTGAGGCAGGAGGATTACCTTGAATTTGAGGCCAGCCTGGGATACTAGTAAATTCAAGGTCAGCCCAGACTACATAGCAAGACCCTGCCTCCAAAAAATAAAAATAAAAGACTTCAAACTGTCTATTTTAAGAGCAACCAAATTAGACCATAACCAACCAGCGGGTACAACCAGCAAATGCCATTAGCATCCAAGGACAGAGAGATCAGTGAGCAGTCAGTGAAAGTCACAAAAGAGGTGGCAGCAGATCCAGGCATTGAAGGATGCATAGGAGCTCAGCCAGGCTGTGAGATGCTTTGCTATAGGACAGTGAGGGCAGGGGAAGTTGTGGCTATTAACCCGATGTGGTAGGATACTAATAAGGTAACTGGGCTGACCAGTGGAGTTTATTCAGTTAGAGGGAAAGTGAAAGATAAAATAGACCAATGAGGTTGTAAATAACCTGGTCCTAGGAGAAGTTTAAGCCTTAAAAAAAGATGGTAAAATGAACCATCCTTATACATTTTTTTTTGAAATGGGATTTCATAAATGAAATGGAATTTAAGGAATGAAAAGTCAGGTTTTCTTTGTGAAGTAAAGCATGGAAACCAGAGTAAGACTCTGCCACAATTCTTAAAGGGCTGATTTGGTCCAGAGTGGTGGCAGTGATAACTGCAAGGAAATAGTAGATAAATATTATACATTTCAAAGAATGTATTAAAAATTGGCAGAAACTGATAATTTCTTATCTATAGGAAATGAAAAAGGATAAAACAAAGGTGTCACCAATATTTTGAACCTAGCAGACATAAACATTGATGTCACTGAGGTTGTAGTGACTGGAATCTTAGTTGGAGAAGAAAGACCAGCACCAATTCATTGAAGTCTGAGAGGCCAAGATAGAAGAAATCAAGGAGGTAGAACCCAAGGTATTGAGTGGCCTGTGGGAAGTACACAGAGCCAACCTAGATAACTCAACCCAGGAGGCAAGGGGTGTTGGGGACCATTACAAAGTGGCCCTGAGCAGGATTTAATATTAACCAATTGGCTTTCTGTGTTTACTTGTGAGTTGTCTGAAGCTTAGGCATCTTGTCTGACAAGGCTACAGTTGAGGACGTTTGGCTCCAGCCCCAATTAACGACAAGGAGACTACAGCTGCAGGCTCCACACTCCTACAATAAATACCAACCTAAAGATAAGGTAGTTCTCCTGATTAACATAATTAACTACTTGGGAAAATTCTCCCGAGGTCCTGTGAGATTCCCATGTTTTCTTGAGTATCCCCCTCCTTTGTCTGAAAACCAAATAAATACTGGCCGCCCAGAGAAGTCTTTGGCTAACTCAGAGACTACTGAAGCTGTAAGAGAGTTACTCCTTCCTGGAGCCCTGAAATCATTTCCATTGTGCCATTTATTTAAGCCTTCACCGTCCACTCACTTGGGAGATTGCAACCTGATCAGCCAGCAATAACTTTGGGTTATTTAACCCAGTTTTCAGTAAAGGGGAAGGTCACCTCTTCATCCAGCAGGCGTTTGTACCTCAGTCCTGGGGATTGAACCCAGGGCCTTCGCACTGAGCTGCATCCCAATTTTTCGGTTTGTTTTTGTTTTCTTTCTTTTTTTGAGACTGAGCCTTACTAAGTCTCTAAGTTGTTCCAGCCTGGGCTCAAATGTGCATCCTTCTCCCTCAGCCTCTCAGAGTGCTGGAGTTACAGGCATGTACTACCACACTCAGCACAGGTAGCAAACTTTGAGTAATCGCATATTCTATGTCAAGTATTCCCTTAAGTGCTGGAAACATACAAATACATAAGCTAAGATATCTGCCTCCAGAAACCTCATCCTCAGCTGCAAAAGCAAGGGATGGTCATAATGTTCAATGACAAAGAGGTCAGAGATGATAATAGCAGATAAAGGGCCTTCAGTTTATCCCTGCCAGTCACCCTTGACCTTCAAGAAGGTATTTTCAATAGTCTGTAATGGAAATCAGATTCAGTAAGGATCGTTTGAGGAGAAAATGAAGATAAAATCAGTAAGTCCTTCATTCCCAGCTTTTTCCCCTAACTTTCATGACATTTACTCAGATTTTTCACCATCACAGTTTAATTTGTGCTACAATAGTAATGTTCTGGTATTTTAATTCACGCTTTAAATATTAAAGTCAAGGTAAAACCTGGTCACAGGCTACTTTCAAAAGTTTCTGAAGTACTAAAAATATATAATAACCTGATAATTCATTTTTTATCTTTTTCACCATTGAGACCTGAATATAAGTGGATGCAACCAATTCACTTTAAAAACAATAAAATTTTTCAAAAGCCAATAGAATCTTTTTAATAGTCATCACTGATAAATGAGGAGAAGGGAAAAAATAAAAGACCACTATTTATGATGGTGGCAGGGATGAAAGCTTTACCATCTTGCGCCTGTAACAGGCAATAAAAAGATCCAGAAAGGGCTCAGCTCTCTGGATTCCCTCCACCTCCTTTGTCTGTTCCTGTGGAGAAAGGAGAGAGTGAATGAAAGATAAACCTCCAGAGACTGCTTGGAAAACTTTTCACTCTGTTACTAATCTCTGTGAATATGGTCTCATTAGCAAGTAGCGTACCTGGTTTTCTTTTGTTTTATTCAGAAAAGGACAGTCCTATGTGATTGCTTTGCCGTTCTCTGATCAGCATAGTTCCACACATTGCACCTTTACAAAGCATTCCTACCTAGCTGGTCTCCTTTGTCATCCAGAAATTTCCCATAAAGTTGGAGATGAATGATTTAGGGGGTGTTAGAATATGAATGCTGCTGAGATAACTGTGCTGGTCCAGTAGGCAGGGCATAGGATGAGAATGTTAGACACCCATGAATCCTCATCCCACTTGAAGCCTTTGTACCCTGTTCCACATTCCCACTGCCAGTCACTGTTCTTTACATGAAGGAGCTCTGTGGTGTGATCACAACTACACTGGATGTTTGAATTTTTAAATTAAAATTATTACAGGATAAGACACATTGCCATTAATCCTCCTCAGAATACTTCCTCTTGCTGTTTTGAACGTATTTATCCCATCGCTGTCCCCACTTTGCAAAGCAATTCTGGAAGTCCTCTTTCATGAATGTCATTATGAGGAATTATAAAGCCTATGGTGAATGTGACTGCCGTGTCACCCATTCAGAAGGCAGGCTCATGAAAACATGTGGTATTTCCTCACCCACCTTCTCCACTGGATGGGGCACCATGTGGTCTCTGGCTCTCCCCAGTATCCACAGGACCATGGAAGGTACACAGTTTTGAATTGATTCAGGCCACCCAGGTAGCCAGGACAGTATGACTAAAGGATCTCAAGGAAGAGGGCTTTCAGAACTGCCCCAGAGAGTGACAAGTATGGTGGCCCAAGTGCACTGTGAGGGGGAGTTCTCTGAGGTAGATTAATGGTAGTGTGTCTTTTATTGTAACAATTGTCTTTAAACATTCACTATATTGCCCTTAAAATCTTGCCAAGAAATACATGGCCTGGTGTCCATTAAACGTAGCCCTGGTGCCATGAGCACCAATACCCATCTCTCACCCTGACCCTGATGTGTCTGTCAAGCAGCCATTCCTGTACCAAGGCAGTCAGTAGCTGGGGTGGCCAAGAGTCTCTGAAAACAGATGGAGATATTCAGTGAGCGGCCTATCAGTCTGTAAATATATAATGAACAGCAACAACCGAGCACGTAGATCACCAGAAGCTCTGCACTATTGCTTTAGTTCTGAGGATTTACCTAGATTAACAGAGCAGGAAAAGATGACAAACGGTAGTGTTTCATTGATCAATATTTTAAAATCAAACCTGGAAGTACTCCTGGTTTGAGATTCTCAGTTTTGGTGAAGAATAATTTAGACCTCTTTAAAAAGTGCCAGTCGTGCCAATGAGCAGCCACTTGTTTGGGGCCATAACATACAAGATGGTACTGGCAGACAAAGCTCCCTCACTGATTGAGTGCAGTGGGAGGCAGAGAAAAGGGACAAGAGATTCTGTCAGAGTCATCTTTCTGCCAGCTCTGACTCCTCTCCTCACCCTGTACCCTCTGCTGTGCCCTGTTCCACATCTCCACACTCTCCATCTCTCCGCTCCCTCCTCCTTTCTTCCCCTTAGCTCCAAAAGCCTTAACCACCAGACAACTGGAGGAAGACGTGAAGAGGAACATGGTAAGGGCTGGTTTGGAGATAAAAGCGTTCCCTCTTTCTCCACTGAGGCATTAGCCTCAGTGGTGTATACACCATTTCCTATTTACCTTAAAAGGAAACTATTACATGATAATACTCTTGGCAATTACACACTTCTCTATGATCATCTTCTTGCAGGCATTTCTAAAGGAGAAGAGCCAAAACTCCTGAGACCGCCAAGAAGACCCCGGAAACCCAAAACCCTAAATAACCCTGAAGACTCCACATACTATTATCTACTCCATGTAAGTGGTTCACTTTCATTATCACATGGGAGCCACAGCAGCTTCCGAAGATTGGTGTGGAAGCCGTAGCTGCAAGGCCAGCCAGGAGCAGGGACCTCAGGGTTTCCTCCTCACCGACGCTCCCCAGTGGAATGTCTGGGCACTTTGCTTACCGAGTGCCTCTTCCTCATGCTCCAAGCTTGTCCCATGTCATGTGCTCTCAGCAGCTTTCTCTGCTGTCATTAACCTGAACTTACAGGCAAATTTCAGCCCAGAAAAGGAAATCTATCATGGTAGCAGCTCTCCAAAGTGGGATCTTTCCAGACAGGAACCTTAAAATAAATGGTGATAGTAGATGAAAGGAGAAAAAGGGAAGCGTGGATATTTATTAAACATCAGTTAAATCTCATACTTTACCTAGGAAGGAGGGGTGCTCATAACATGCCATCTAATTCTAGAGCCAGCCCTTAATGTGGCCATATCTCGCAGATCAGGGTTCTGAGACACAGATAAGTGTGCCTTGGGCATCATGTCAGGGATGTTAATTTTATTCTGGTCTTCTGGATGCACTCATAGCTTACAGTATGAGAACTTGTTGACATCACCTTGTCTTGGTTACTTTTTCTTCTTTGCTGAAACAAAATACCCAACGCCCAAAATGAAGGAAGGAAAGGTTTATTTAGCTCACAGTTTGTGGAGGTTTCAGTCTACACTAGGCTGGCTCCAAGGCTGAGTGGCACATGGCAGAGGGCAACAGTTCATGGCAGCAGAAGACAGCAAAAGCAGCAAGAGCACGAAGGAGGGGAAGAGCAAGCCTCCTTTCCTCCCTTATATTGTAAGCAGACTATCTGCTCTCAGGTGAGTGCAACACTCACACCATCTCAGTGCCCTCCTCTTGCACAGGCTCAGGATGTTTACAAAGTGAGGGCCCTGGCCCCTTGCTGAGTATAGTTAAAGTTCTAAACTTCTCAAGTTGACACACTGTATCAACTATTGCACACCCCTGCTAGGCTGCCCTTCTTTTCAAGCCCTGTTGTCCATGAATGCCACTATTGTCCACTTGGTATCCAAAACTAAGAACCTGGCGGTTGCCCTAAATTTTCCCCACTCTCATATCTGTCACCTAGATCACTGCCTCTGAGCTGGGGCTTCTGCCTGCAAACACTCCAGCCATCTTCTCTTCTGACCTCTCAGCAAATATCCTGTTTCATACTAGCATCATTTTTCATCTGGATTATCTGTAGCCCCACCTAGCTGCTCCTAATCCCATCCTCCCCAGGGTGCATCAGAAAATGTCTCTAAATGGTAAATTTCAGTGTGTTCCTCCCTTGCTATTCACAGTCCCTTTAATGGCTCAGTAACTAATTCTATCAGCATAAACTCCAGATTCCTACCAAGACCTTGCTCGCTGGAATTGAGACTGATCTTCCACCTCGTCTCCTGCCCCTCCGTTTCCACTTACCACGGTCAACTGATTGAAACCTTGCTGGTCAGTGGCAGCCTCTCCTGGTCCCAGGTCCTTTGTACCCAGCGGCCCCTCCACTGGCACTTCTTATGCAGTGTCACACTCCCCACTGCCACAGTGCCAGCGGCACTTCTGCACCCACGGGGAACCTTGGGAAGAATGTGCTGCAACCCAGAGAATGTATTAGAAGCAAGGTTTCCCCTCCATGGCAGAAAGTAAAGCTTGCACTTGACTTCCAAGATAGAGGCCCTCTAGTCCTTCTCCTTCCCTCTGATGATTTTTCTTCAGTTTCCTCAGAAGGCTCCTCTCTCTCTTGGTGATGCCCAGAGTTCAATCTTACAGTCTCTTCTCCTGTCTTTTTCTTTGAACAAGTTCATCAGCTATTCTGACCTCAATGACTGCTGGTTTCTGAATCATTTTCTCTGGCCTGGATCACTACCTCCAAACCCCAATATAAAACCACCTAGGTTTTCACATATTCTACATCCACATACATGTCCTATGTGGACTCAGACACGTCCATACATGTATGAACTCAAATAGCATCGTTGACACATGAGTCATATACCACACAAGGCACCCACTTAGAATATACAACACAGTGTCACTTAGTACAGCAATTACCACCATGAATTTTATAACATTTTCATCATTCCAAAGTTTTCTACCCATTGGCAGCCACTCCCAGCCTCCCACACAACCCCATGCCCTAGATAATCACTTTCTGCCTCTTTGGGATATTGTGTACAGTCACATACTACATAGTCTTTTGTGAATTACCAACTAATTTTACAAATTGGCAATCTGTTATCCTGATTCTTCCCTTTCACCTTTCCTTAAAACTATAATGTAATTCTCATTACACATTACTATAAATTAGAATATTTTAATTCTTCTATCCCCTTTAGAAGTCAATCAAGGAAGAAAAACGAAGACCAAAGAAAGACAGGTAATTATTATTTCTCAATTTTAATGAGTCATTTTGTTCAAACAAAAATATAAATCCATATGTTCAGATTGCAAAACCTGTTTTATATGCATACATTTGAGAAGAAATCCGCTCTCAACACATTCATATAGTAAATGTGTCCATTGTAAATAGATTGAACCAGCACTGTATGAGATATTCACTGAGAACTCAAATATATTTCAAATGAATTATTCTGCCCCAGTATAGAATCTGCTTTTTTTAACACACAGAATGATTTTAATTGGGGAATTTGAGCATATCCATATCCACACCTTTCCTTTCCCTGAATTTGTTTTATTGTTGTTTGTCTTTTAATAGGTGCTAAGTCTCACATTTTATAATTTTTATGAACTTGTTAGGATGTCAAGGTTCATGGGTCCAACAGGGATGGCACATTTACTCCCTATGACTCTTTTTTCTATAAAATTGCAATCTGCCAGTACTTTACTATTTGAATATTATGTCACTGTTTTCACCAGTAGCCCTGTCAACTAATTTCAGGGCACTGCTAATAATAAAAGAAGGTTCTTCTGTTAAGCATGGTGAACAGAGTTCCCTATTCATGAATTTGTAGCATTCTGGAAGTTCATTTATAGATCGGTATCTATGATTTTCAAAACCATGTTTCCCTGATAGATTTCCAAACCTGTTTACCTCCAAAGAAGTCACATCAAATTATAGGCGCTGAGACCACAGGAGGTACTGTTTGGCCTGAGAAGGTCCAAAAAGTAATATGGTTCAGGACACATCGCTGTGTATGTATCATGCACAGGACTTAAAATCTAACACAGTATTTGATCCCCTAAGGAAGAAGTCAGAAGGTTGCCTGTGAAAGTTACCTGTGAAGGAGGTAAATTAAGGTCATGAAATCTTGTGTGTGTCAAGGTACTGATAGATAATAAAATCTGAATATATTTCGTGGTCATGCATAAAGGCTAGCTTTTCTGACTGGCCCAAGAGCCATTTGTGAATGTTGATGGAGACTGGCTGAACTGGAACACTTGTTAGCACTGGCTGTTCCAGTAACTACTAGTTTTGTATCAAGTTCAACCCCATCAGACCAGGAAAAGCTGCTCCTGCAGCTAATACCCTATTCAAAGTAAGAAGGAGTTTGTTTTTCTGCTTAAATTTAGTATATACTGTTTTTGCACACTTCAAGACTTCTCTCATTTTTATTGACATATATGTGTTAACTCTTAAATTACAGTAAATACTTCAAAAGGAGAAAATCAGTGTCCCATCAGTGTATGTGAGTAGCAAGCTAGACTGATGCTATGGTGTGTTTATTTGTTCATTTACAGTGAGGGAAAATTATTAGATTTGGAAGATTTCTATTATAAAGAATTTTTGCCCAGTCATCCTGGACTGAAGAACCATAAGCCTAGTTTGAGAGAACAAAGATCACGGCGGGAACTCCAGAGTCAGTACTTTAAAGCTGATGAAAGGTACCAATGAACTACAGTGTGAAGTACAGCATGTTCAATTTTATGCTCAAAATTCCATTTGTTCTGTGTGTAAGCTGATGGTAAAGTATTCTTGACGAGTGTTACATCATATGAGAGATATACTGTTTAAATGTAAAATCAAAAACATTGTAATATAAGTAGGCATCCCAGTTTTCCTAGTAAAACTGAAGTTTATGCCGATTTTCTTGGTGTAACTGGAGCCCCATTTTAAAATATCTCAGTTTGTATAGTAAACTATAGGGCCATCCTAATTATAATCAAATCTGCATACCAAATCTACAATCTGTAGTAAGCTTGTTAGTACCTTCATTATATTTATAATTTCTTAGAATCAGGGATGTCAGCCAAAAACATGTTTTGGAGAAAAATATGTATTTTCAGTTTGATTTCTCACCTTATCACCAATTTTGTGATGTTAGCTAATTTAATTTGCAGCTTATTTATTACTTTGGGGATTTTTTTCTTTCCCCCAAAATTCTTTACAATATTTTGTAGTATTTGTCTTTCAGTGCCTAGGCATTCTAACAGCTGTGAGGTCATGTTCCTTACGGTGTTCATTTGCATTTCCCTGATGATTCCTGCGGATACCTGTGAGCCATCTGTAGGTTTTATTCTCAGAAATATCACTTAGATATTTTCCTATTGTCTGATTCAGTTGTTTTCTTTCTTTTGAGTTATTTGAGTTCCATATATATTTTGAATTTTAATCAAAATACATACATAATCAGATGTATGTCTTGCAATTATTTCCTCCCATTCTGTGTAGTATTTCTTCATTATTTTGATTGATTCCTTTGCTCTGCAGAAGGCTTTGAACAGGTATAATCTCATTTTTCCGGTTGTTCTCCTACACTTTTTTTTATTTTAAAGAGAATTGAAACAAAAGGACAACAGCAAAACGCCAACAACATAGACAAAAGTGAAACAAAGCAAAAACAATAAGAATGATACAGGATTTCAGAACAAAATGATATGGATTAGCAATGGCTGTTATATTACATCTTTTATCTTCATCAGAGTTAGTCAGATTACCAGATGTAAGAATGAAAGATTAATCAAAACATTAAAGGGAATAAAAAATAAAAACAAAAAGAAATTATAAACGATACAGAGTCTCACCAAACAAGATGATAGAAATTCAACCAAGGTTGTTATGTTGCACATTGTTGTCTTCAAATTAGTTGTTAAGATTAGCAGATAAAAGCATGCAAAATTCATCAAATAAACAAAGCATTAACTGTTCCTTTCAATAAATCATCAGACATCAGCAGTACAGTTACCCCAGCCGTCCTTCTGTATACATATATATTTTCCCTTCCTTCTTTGTTTCCTTTTCTCCTTTCCTGAATCCCAGTTGTTTCCTCTTTTGAGCAGTTTCTTTCCCTCTCCCAATATCTCTTGTACGTTTTGGGTTCCACTTACTCTTTCAGGTTCTTACACTAGGGAGACAACATGGTGTCTACACATGTGGGTCCAATTTATTTTTGAGGTCATGTCCAAAATATTATTGCCCAGTCCAGGGTTGCAGATCTTTTTCCTTAACGTTTTATTCTGACAGTTTCACAGTTTCAGCTCTATGTTTAAGGCTTTAATCCACTTGATTTAATTTTTATATGGCGTGAGGTATAATAAGGGTATAATATCATTATTATGCCAATAGATATCCAGTTTTCACAGTAGCCTTTATCTAGTGTGTTCTCAGCATCTTTGTCAATGATAAATTGACTATAAATACCTAAATTTATTTATGGATCCTCTATTCTATTATTTTGGTCTGTGTGTCTGTTTTATGCCAGTATTATGCTGTTTTGATTACTAGATTTTTAAATCAGGTAATGTAATACTTTCGATTTTGATTCTTTTTTTTGTTTTGGTCAAGCTTTCATTAGCTATTCTGGATCTTTTGTGGTTCCATACAAGTGTTTGGGTTTGTTCCTCCTATTCTGTAAAAAAAAAAAAAAAAAAAAAAAAAGTTGGAATTCTGATAGAGATTGCATTGGATTTGTTAACAATGTTAATTCTTACTGTCCTTGAACGTGTATATATTCTCACTTATTTTATCTTCAGTTTTTTTGTTAATGTCTTATAGTTTCAATATAGTAAGTATTTGAACTGCTTGGAGATTTTATCCTAAGTAATTTGTATTGGCAGATATAAGTTGTTTCCTTAATGTCTTTTTCAGACACATTCTAAATAAATAAAAATGGTGATAGATAATCAGTTGTTGGACATTGACATTCCAGAGCAACAGGAGTTTGGCATCCTCCATCACCTTCTAAAATGGAATCTAGTGGGTTCTCTGCTGGGAAATACTGAGATGCAGGGTACTGAGGCTATACCCAGGCTTTAATTGCAGCAAGGAGATATAGCAAGAATGAAAGGAGAAAAAAAGTAACATGGAACAAGAGCACATTGGTTAAGGATAGGAGAATTGTGCAAGAAGCATCAGCAGAAAAACAGCAAAGGGGTACAGTGGGAGATGCTTCAGATTTGGGCCAGTAGCCTGAGTTCAAATTCTCACTTCCCTCCTTACAAACTGTATCAACTAGAATCAGTCTAGAATCCACAGGTTGAAGGTAACAAATATATAATCCTGTAATGTCCCTTTGAATCTTGTAATGTACCTGGCATCAGGTAACTACACATTCCTAACTTCTTGTATAAGAGAACTCAAAAGAGAATGCTCCATCAATACCCAGTAGGATATTTTTAAAGACTTTTCCTGTCAGGTATCTACTGAGTTCAAGATACCTTGAGAGACCTTGCCAAAGTTTTCTTTTAATATCCTAGTGAAACAAGACTAGAATATTAAGGCTTATTCCATCAACAGGCACAGCTCTTTCCCTCTCCTTTCATCATCTTGTTCATTTGCATATACCCTCGGTGACCCTGCCTCTTTCTCCCTCAGTTGTATTCAGCTGTCAACCTTAACGCCAGATAAATCCAACTGTACATAATCTTGGCTGCATAGAACTAGAGTTAAACTCTCCTACTCTCTCTCAACATATATGACCACATGCCTTTGGCAAACCCTTAGAGTTACTTTGCAGCACTACTTTTCCCTAAAATTCTATTATCTTCCTTTCTTAGTTCACTCTTTCAGACTTCCTCCTCTCTTTTCAACCCCTCAATACTTCACTGCTTTCAGCTGACAACCTTTATTCCTGCTGCCCTGAAGAAATGACAGCAAAGTACAGATTCACGCTTCTGCCACTGGATCTGTCAGCCTTCCTGCCCTGCACCCTTATGCTCCCCTCACATACTATGCGCAGCCTGTCTGGCTTACTGGCTAAATCCAAACATCTCCTTGGGCAGTGGATCCCAGCCCCATAGGAGAATATCATCCTGCACTTGGCCCCTATCTTGTCTGCATCTCTGGTGTTTGTTTGTTTTACCAAAAAAAAAAATCATTTCTGGCATTCAGTACCCTTCATAACAAAGGACCTTACCCCAGTTCTCCTTCAGGACCACCCACTTTCCTGTGTGCTGTTACAGCAAGAGCAACCAGTGAAAGGCACTGCCTCCTCCACTTCCTGTCTTGCCTACTTCACCCAGGATTTCCTTCCCACCACTCCGCTAAATCTGCACCTGCCAGAGTCGCCAGGGACCTATATTTTGTCATATCCAGAATCTAGTCTCAGTCCGTATCTCTCCCCATTAGCAGTACTGAACACCTATGTTCACACTTTTTTCTTTACACATTCTCTTCACTGGCCTTCAGGGTAGCACTTCTCTTGGTCTGCCTCTTGTCTCACTGGCTGCTTCTCCATGGTATTATTTTTCTGCTGATCCCACCTTATCTCAAAATATTGGAGTGATCCAGTCCTTCACTCTTTTTAAACAGTATATACTCGCTGCCATGACTTTAAATATCATCTATGTACTTAATTTCCTGAACTGAAATCTCTAACCTACATCAGGACTCATACATCCAACTCAATATCTGTTCATATCTTCTCTTGAATATCTAATCAGTATCTCCAACTTAGCATAACCTAAACTAAACATTATATCCTCCCCCACAGTCCTCTCTGCAGCCCTCCCCAATTCATTAAACAACAGCTTCGTCCTTCTAACCTCTAAGCAAAACCTGGGGCATAGTCTTGATTTCTGTCATCCGCACCCCAATCCATGAGCAAACTCTCACCTCTACCTTCCAAGGCCAAGTCTGTACACACCATCCCTTGTCCCATTACCTTGCTTTACGTTTCTAAAAACATCACCTGATGTTTTAGACTATGATCATCCCCCACACTGAACTTTAAACTCTAAGAAATCAGGAACTTTTGTTAGTCTATTGCCTACACTGCTACCTGGCACTTAGTGAGTGGTCAGTGAATGAATGAGTCTGCACGGCTGCCTTTTAGGAGGCACCCCACTTCCTCAAACAAAGTGCAGTATAAAGCTGACAATTGGCAGATTTTTTCCAGGGAAAACTTGGCCCAGCAACCTCATTAAAAATATGAAAACATTTGCTAACAGGGTGGACACCTCCTCTATCATTAACAGAATGGTTGGTCAGATGTAGTGAAACGTTTTAAAATGTAAAATGTGAGTGTCTACTTAGGCACCTTGAGATTTTCTGTTTTACCTAAATATATTTAAAATTAAGGTACAAACATAAATATTTGCCTATTGGCTGTGAATTATTTCCATCCAAAGTCATCTTGCCTTTCTGATCTACACCTTTCAATGCTTTACTTAGCTGTCACACATAAAAGTCACCAGGTTTCATTTTGCAAACCGGCTGAGAGAAGTATACCAAACGCATTTGGCCATCAGCCTGAAATTCTGACTGTGCCTTTGTGAAATGCCCAGGGTTGGTGGGATATACCTGGAAGAGGACCCACCTAACTCAGGATGGGTAAGGATGTTGCCCGCGTTTCTTGCAGGTTTGGGAGAGCGGAGAGCCCCGAGGAGGAGTGCTTCGAGCCAGTATCCAGCCCCTACGACTACAGGAGACTCCTGCGCAAAACCTCCCAACGCCAGCGCCTCATCCAGCAGTTGTAGCTCAGCCACTGAACAGCCACCGTCAGAATCCCTGGAGCCTGCAGGGTTACGGCCACAGCAGGGTGGGGAGGAGGGTCCTGTGCTTGCACTTGCTAGCACTGGAGCTGAGACCTTGATCTCTGCTGGGGCTGCCTGCTGCACTGCTCCTCAAGGGCAAGGGCCAGCCGTCTAAGGTGCTCTGAAAGAAGAGAACTCAAGCCCTTGTGGGACTCTGGGCCCCACATCCTGGGGCTCCTGTACTCTCTTCTCTCCCCAGCTCACAGCTAATGCAACATTGTCCAGTGGACCCACGTGCTCCTAAGCTGTCACCAGCTCCTCCCATTTGCCGGGGTGGGGGGGATGATTTCCAAGATACTTTCTTTCTTGCAATCAGCTTTATCAGACCAACAGGACCCTCGAAGGTGAATCAAGTCTGCTAGAGCAAAGCCTGGGTGAGGTGAGGGAGAATGTTAAAGATGAAGCTCATCTCAAACTTGAGCTTTCCCTTTCTGTGGTTGTTAAGATTGCTAAATAAAGGAAGTGCCCTGGAAAGTCAGCAGTTTGCACCACTGGTCAGCCCTTTACTATTGGGGCCCAGCTTTAGTTACACAGCTGTGGGAGGGGCCTTCTGTCTCTATCATGGATTCCTACCTCCCTTTCCCCACACACAAAAAAACATACAGTCTGCCCCACACGTCATACAAACACATCTTCAAATAAATCTCCAGACACACACGCGCACACACACACATGCATGCACTTGTGCCTTCCTAATCATTGCAGCTTCCTTTGTCCAGCCTGGAAAATTCCTGGCCTCATCATGGAGCTGAACTATTAGGTTTTACAATGTCCTGCTCTGCAGATCTGAGGCCGTCCCTCCTGCTCCAAATTTGGGGGTATTTAAGAGGGAAGGTTGGCAGGTGGACAGAGACTTGCGTTTGTCCACTGACCACAAATTCCTTTAAAAATGTGTTAAACTCTGAGTGGATGACACCTCAGGTTCTATGCAGCACGAAGCAGGTGAGAAAAGATGGTGAAATGGTTCCATGGGCAACTGAATCAGAAGAAGGGTTCTGTCCACCCTAGCACATGTCCCTTGAGCCTGTGCCCTTGGCTTCTTTGCCCTGGACCCAGCCAGAAGACTCTAGAAAAGCATTTGAGAAGTGAGAGCGTGTGCAGCAGGTTGATAATTTGCCCAGCAGTTAATACTCTTTCCAAGAATCAGCTCTGAAAGCTCTCCGGGGATAGACTTGAGACTTCTAGCTTTGGCAGGACCAAACCCAGGATCCAGGTGCCCCAGGCCCCGCTCCTTCCCTAGTTTAGCACCACACCCTCCCTCCTCCGGGTTGGGGTGAATCGCTAAAAGCCTGGGTCTGGCCCTGGCACCAAGGAAATCAGTGCAGCAGGTCCCATGGAAGGAGGTAGGAGAGGTAAGGAATTCCTGCAGCGGAGGTGAAATGCCCCAGCCTCCTCTGGCCCCTCTACCAGGAGACCGTCAGGTGCAATAGTGCAGAGCACATCGCCACTTGGCTGCCAGACCTGTCCTTCCATCCAGACTTCCTGGCAGCCGCTCTTCCATTGCTGGATAGGAAGCCACGGACCTCTCCAGAAACCCTCGTTCTTCTCTCCCCTCAAGACCCCCGCCAATCCTCCCACACACACAGACACACACACGACACACAGGTTTTTTAAGTGAGGCTGAAAACAAGAAAAGCCACCATTTGGTGAAAAGCTGCAGTGTTTTTGTTCTCGTTTTTGTATTTCTTCGAGCTTTTTCCTTCCTTCCTTTCCACCCATCCCTCCTGCTTTCTCTGTTCCTCTGCACCAGGGAAAACTTACACAAGATACAGCATTTTTCTCCAGCTGGGTCTGCAAATTGAACTCTAGGTAAACTGTGGAAAAGAAATAGGTCATCTAAGAAAGCATTCCCTGCAGGGCCCGGGAGTGTTGGCCTCTCTCTTCCCTCAATCAGGGAAGGAAGGGCCTTCGAAAGCTTTTCCCCCATTGGGCCTGCCTTCCCTTCCCGTTCATGGCTGCCTCCTTTGTGAACTAATGATGGTAATTATTACCTCCATGCTCTCTTTTGTTAATACCAACCCGGAGCCTAAGCGGGGAGGGGGGCGACACAGGCTTGTCAGAGGAAGAGAAATTCTTTACAAAGCAAATTACTGTCTAGAGGGCTTGCATTAAGGAAAGACAAACCAGACCTCCATTTGCATCGGAAACAAGGAGTGTTTCAATTTTTTAAAAAATAGTGAAAACCATCATCAAATTTAAAGTACTTTGGAACAGAAAGATTTAATAGCATTTAAAAAGTAGCAGTTAAGTGACTGCCGTAACAAGAACAAAAACAAAAAAATTCGAGTGCTGCGATTTCTACCTTCCTCTTGTTTTGAACTATTTATTCTGGAGCCTTTTGTGTGTATATTAAACACTTGTTTTTAAGACTCTGTATTTTCGACTGTATATGAGGTTCTGCATCCCCCAGCCCGCTGGTTACAGCAAAGTACTGTATTTGCAGGATTTGGTGTGGACTTAAACAAAGAACCAGGCAGGCTCTGAGTCGTCTGCGTGTGAGGCCGGAGAGAGAGATTTGGGGCTTCTCTTCTGGCAGTTCAGACTGCTGGATCTGGGTTTGTTACCTTTGTCACCTGCAACATCCGAGTTAGGGGGACCCCAAAGAGAAACGGTGGTTGATCTCAATAGTGGTTGGCTTGAGGCCCCCAAACGAGGGGCCCAGAAGGCAGGGCCTTCTCCTCGCCGCAGTATTTGGGAAGCCCAGACTGCTTAGTTGGAAACCTCTTGTACCCCTCCCTCGCAAGCTGATTCAAGTCGCACTGAAACCGCTCGCCTTTCCGCGCCTCTGGGGGGCCAAGGTCACTAAATGACCGGATGCCAACCCCCTTCAGCCATCAGTTCTGCCTGCGCCGGCTGGCTCCCCTCCTCCGCGCTCTCTTCCCAGAAGTTTCTGTCACTCCCCCCAGCCCCAGGTCCTCGGCGGGAGACTCCAGCGTGGATTTTAATTGCCTCAATCAGCAGTGTTCCTCCCTAACTGTCAATCAAAACATGGACAGCGAGTGCATGGACGCGGCGCTTGGCCACGCGGCAGTCGTGCGTCCCGGGGCCGAGGCGGCCCCACTGGCTGGCACTGGGTCTCCCGAGGAAGGGGGCGCTTCCCCCGCTGTGCCCTCCCCAAGCTCTTAAAGTGTTCCGATTTACGGGTTTACGCCGGACAGTTCGGCTCTTGAGGGCGCCGCGACCTCGGCACCCGCTCGGACCGAGGCGGCCCGGGATCCGCGCTTCCTTCCCTCGGCAGAAGCCGGACCTCAGACAATAAGTACGCCCTTCGAAGCTCCTGTGAAACTCGCCTGTTACCCTTCCCACCTCGCTGGGGTCTCCCGGGCCCGCCCCTCGCCAAGGCTGCAGCGGCCAGCGGGCAGCACCCTGGACAGCGCCCGGCCGAGGGAGCCGCTCCGCACTCTCCGGTCTCGGGGCTCCCGCCTCCGCCCGTCGCTCTGACCCCGTCCCGCTCCCGCCCACAGCCCGCCCGGCACCCGCACGACTCAGACTCGGCGTCCTCCTCCCTCCCCCCTTTCCCCCCGCCGCCTCTCCTCCTTCCCCGCCAGGCTCCTGCTCCTCACAGCTCCGGGGCGCGCTGCGCTTTCCCGTCTCCAGGCTGCGCACCCTTCGGGCTCGCCTCTGCCCTCTCCACGCTTCCAGCTTCCAGAGCGTCGCCACAGCGCGAGGCCCCGACTCCGACCCGCCGCGCACGCGGACACGCGCGTCCCCCGCGGGAGCCGGGCCAGTCGCCGCAGCCGCACTCGCGCCCCGCTCTAGCCCGCGCCGCCCATGGCCTCTCCGGGCTCCGGCTTCTGGCCCTTCGGGTCCGAGGACGGCTCGGGGGACCCCGAGAACCCCGGCACAGGTAGGAGACCGGGACCCGCAGCGGGCAGCTCTGCGGGCGGCGGGGTTTGCGGGGCGGCGGGGAGACGCGGAGGCCGAGCCCGGCCACGGAAAACTTCTTCGCGCCTCTCCCGGCGCTCGCTCGGGAGAGACCTTGGCGGGCCGGGAGCCCCGCGGCCTTCCTCCCCTGGAAAGACGCCCCAAAGTCTCAGGGTCCTTCGCCAGCGGCGAGGAGAGCGCCCCAAAGACGGCGTCTCCGAGACGACGAGCTCCCTCCCGGCGGCGCAGGTGGCGCGGACCCGGCCTGGGAGTGCGGGAGGCGGGAACTGGGGTCTGCAGACCCGACGCGAATCTAGGACAGCGGGGCGGCGCGAGGACAGGGGTTCGCCTGTCCCGAGCTCGCGCGGAGGCCAGCGCAGGGCCCAGGCGTCCTGGCGCGGCCGCAAATCGGCGCCGAAGGCCGCCTCAGACCGACTCCGGTCCCCGTTCACCTGTCACGAAATTCACAGTCCTCAGCTTGGCTGTCCGCCTGCCTTTCTTTGCAGCGAGAGCTTGGTGCCAGGTGGCCCAGAAGTTCACGGGCGGCCTCGGGAACAAGCTGTGCGGTGAGTGCGGGGCGGGAGGCCGGGCGGGGAGGCAGGGCGCGGGCGGGACGCGCGGCTGACCCGGGCCGGTGCGCGGTGTCCCCGTCCAGCCCTGCTCTACGGAGACGCGGACAAGCCGGCCGACGGCGGCGACAGCGCGGCTCCGCGGGGCCCGGCCCGGAAGGTCGCCTGCACCTGCGACCAGAAGCCCTGCCGCTGCCTCCGAGCGAAAGTGGACTACGCATTTCTGCACGCAACAGGTAAAGGCGTTGTGGGTCCACTGCGCCCCCGCCCCGCCCCGCCCCGCCCACAGGGCCCGGCTGGGACCCCGACCCGGCATCGAGGTGCCGGGCCGAGGCGACGCCGCGGGAATCTGAATCTCCCGCTCTGTGCAGCCCTGCGCGGCCGCGCGCCTCCCAGCTCGGGCGGCCAGGCGTTCGTGCGCGCCTGGTCCGGCTCTCGGTTTCCCAGGATCTTGGGGTACAGGGTTGTGAGGAGAGACACCGTTTCCGGGAGACCTAAGAGGGAATTCAGAGTCTCTGGGGTATTTTAGGGCTTCAGATGAGATGGCGAGAATCATTTGTTGCTGCAAACTAATAGAAGTAGGATTCTATTCCTTTGAGTTTTGTGAGTTGGATTTTACCCTCGTGAGCGCTCGCACTCAGTCGCCGAAAAGCATGCACACAGGCCCAAACTCACGCTCGAACAGACACAACGCACTGACTGGAAAGAGCAGGTCTGTAACAGGCCAGAGACCCTAGATTTTAACGTTTAATTTTGCCTGTCTTCCGGAGACAAGTGTTGCTCACACATTTAGACGGGAAGTATCTCCTTAAACATTTACGGGGATTCCCTGGAAAAAGTATGGAGAACAAACTGGAAAATCCAGGAAAGGAGGCACCCGCTCAGCTTGGGAAGCCGGGACTGAAGCAAATAGTGTCTTACGAATTGAAATGCTGAAATTCATTCTGGTGAAAGGAATTCACTCCCTTGTCTTTGAAAAATGCTTCCCCTTTATAAGAAAGACTGCATTTCCAAGGAATCTTTTAATATAAAATAAACTCTCTCCGTTCAAAGGGAGAGTGCCTGATCAAGATCTTGCCTAAACATGTCCGTGGTAAAATTTAAAATGTGTCATTTTCATTCCATGCTTTAGATCTGCTGCCAGCGTGTGACGGAGAACGGCCCACTTTGGCATTTTTGCAAGATGTTATGGACATTTTGCTTCAGTACGTGGTGAAGAGTTTCGATAGGTCAACCAAAGTCATTGATTTTCATTATCCTAATGAGCTTCTTCAAGAGTATAATTGGGAATTGGCAGATCAACCACAAAATTTGGAGGAAATTTTGATGCATTGCCAAACAACTCTAAAATATGCAATTAAAACAGGTATTGTCCAATCAAAAATAATAAAGTATTTTCTTATACTAATTTTATTTTTTTCTATAAGAATGTTTTCTGTTTTGTAATTACTGGCATATTCAAAATTATAAAATTATTTTCATCATTTAAAATGGCCTTTAACAGAACGAATGAAATCAAAAGCACCTTCTCTTGTTATTAATGCACCGGAAGTTGACAATATCAGAAACATTATCTTAGTGGAAATAATCAGGCTGCATTTGGCCATGGAGCTTATCCGTTGGTGTAGAAGCGACCATTTGTCAGCAGAGGCCAGTAGAAGCGACCCAAAATGGAGAAAGAAAGAGAATATGGAAATGAAAGCTCAAAAGGCTTAATCCAAACAAAAGCTAGAATTCCGGTGTTGTGCTAGTAATTTCCTTGGCATAGAACTGATCCGCAACTGGGCTAACCGCCCTGTGTAATCCTTGAGCTGGAGGTACAGTGTCGTGGCATTGTCCCAAATAGCCACGACTTTGAATTTCAGGACCTCTCTCTCTCCCTTTCTCTCTGTCTCTCTCCCTTTCTCTTTCTCTCTCGCTCTCCTTCCCTTCTCTCTTCCATAATATAGACCACGTTAGCAAGCTAACCATGTTATATAAGGAAGTGTGTCCTGCAGAGCTATGGTGTATGCAAGATAAAGAAAAGGGAGAGGGGAAAATCTGATATCCTTAGGGGCACATTTTAAGAAACCTATTTCATGGTCTATTGGTTTTTCACAATATTCTTATATTCTGTTCACTTTATAGCACCGGGTGTAACATTTATTTGGGTGCATTCCATGCTTTCTGTTTATCTACACAAAGTTATTCATCTACCCAGATCCTGATTTACCCTGCTTTTTTCTGCATTATCTCTAATCATCATGACACTTCGTGGTCCAGCACCTCACTCAAGCAATAAAAATAAATATGAATTAATTTCTGGAGGAACGAGAAGATTTTGTAGTTTTAAATTGATCTGTAGCTTTTAAAAGATTTGCTAGCCAATAAAAATGTGAAATGTTTTGCAAACATTAGAGGCAACAGCATATTTTATACAGCAATTTTTACTGGTGAATTGTCAGTATGTATTAGTTTCATTGGCAACAAAGACTTAAGAATGTTTGCTGTGAGATTTTTTTAGCTTCTTTTATTCATATTCTTTCTATTAACTCAGAAGCTTCCTTATGCATAGCATAAGATTTGGGATATTGATTTATTATATTATTACCACTTTTCAATGACTATAGATTTAGTGCCAAGTACACAGGAAAAGAAATTTAACTTGTTGATTGAAACTCAATCTGTGGAGTAAGATTTAAACATTTGCTAATGATCATCCTCAATTAATATCCCTGCAGAATGTACATAATGTACATACTTGGCATTAAAAAATGTTCCTCTCTCTACCACCAGGTTTGTAGGTACAAACCTGAATGATGCTTTTAAGTCATTTTTCTTGGTCCCATTCTCTTTATCCAATATCTAAATTGTATCAACTGCAAAATGCTACCTATTATTTACATTGTTATCAAACCAAAAAGAATCCATAAGAATATTTTGCACCTTCATCCTGAAAAACTAGTACTTTCTGAAATGCAGTTGAAAGCATTAAGATAATGGGAGTTACAAGCCAGTGAAAGTATAGTTCTGTCTATCAGTGCTCTATTTAGCATCAGAAGAGGGGCCAATTCAATACTTAGATTTTGCCATAATGCTTGTGAAACATAGTCAAATGTTGCTCCAGTGCATTTTATTTAAAGTTCAGCTAAAAATGTGATGGATTAAATTGGACTTCTAAGCAAGGCATCTCAGTATTTTTAATATCTCAATATTCTTTATAATGTATTTAGTCTTCCAGCCTTCTCTCTCCAAGTAGCATTTCAGAAAGTTAACAGCAAGCACCTTTCCTCCTCAGCTCACAAGTTTATAGATTGTTACGCTGCCGTGTTTGTCAACTAGTACTATTTAGGATCTGTTGAAGTAATTACTCTCCCTGGGCCATCCTACATCTTTATGATCCTTTGGAGATTCTTTTATAAAATCCTACTTATCACTTGTACCCCAGAGAGTCCTTAATCTAATTTCCACTTGGACTCCACAATTAGAAATGAGGGTGTGAGACTAAGAAACAGCCTTCATGCATTGCTGAAATTGCTTTGTAAAGAAGTGTTGGAACAGGAAACTTCAGGGAATGGTAAGATTTTGAAAGCGTTTTCAGGGTTAATTGTGTTACCTGGTGGTTGTGGTGGCTGGTGTGGGGGGGGGTGCGGGTAGGGATTAATGTAGCCTTAAATCTCTATTCATCAAAGGAAATTACAGCATTGACAAATGAGGCCGTCATTGTGTAGATTGCCAGCATATAAAGAATCGCTCAGTTACAAGGGCTTCCGGCCCCTCCTCAGCTGATTGTGAGCACCAAGTCTGAGTTGCCAGAGACTGGCTGTTCCATTCACGGAGTCTGCACACCCTCCCGGGATCATTTGCTGATCTTCAGGGATGGTTCCAGTGCCTGGGGCAGCCCTGGTCTCCTGTTTCCAACTGCTGTCCCGCTGGCTGTGCAGGCTGTGCGTGACCAGCCATTCTCCTGCACCGCACAATGAACGCAGCTCACACGTTCTTCCCTGGGGTGCGCATGGCTGCTGGGACAGCTCTCCCAGGCTCACAGACAGGTCTCACTCTTTGCGGGAGCCCTGCCTGGACATCCCCTAGGGGTCACTGGTGGAGAACAAATGTGACCAGCGGAACATTTCTGCCAAACCAAAAAGGTGTGCTGTTCTGACCTGTCCAACTATTCCTCCACATTTTCTCTTCATTATCAGTGAAGAAAAATTTTGAGGCAGGAGAGACCCATGTAAAATAGCCAGTCCAGTTCAAATGCATATATAGAGAGAGCAACCCAGCAACTGAAGCCTCCAGCTTGTTTCCTCTGTTTACCAAAAGTGCTCATCAGAAGCAGTTAGCCATCTGATGTCCTGGGGCACAGCGCACACCTTGGAATTCCTCTTACAGTGCAACCCTGGACTTGGTGGAGCTTTTCATGGCAAAGTCTGCATAGAGCAAACATTTTGAGATATTAGGCACCAGGTTCATCCAGACAGTGCGTGTTGGGGAAGTAGATTAATGGATAGATTTGCTAATCCTTATTAATTTCCTCACTTTAGAAAAATGGCTTAGGGACAGAAATGAAGAGGCATTAGAAGGAGAAGTTGGCTGCGGTTTCAGTTGGGAGCACTAATGAAATGAGGAGTCAATGAGGCAACGAGGAATAGGGGCTTGTCCAGATGTCAACGCCTGGTGGCATAGAAGGATGTTAGGTTTTTCTTGAATGGGTGAACTGACAGACTCAGCAACAAAGGGCAGAAAAGATGGCCTTGGTGTGAGGCCATGAAGGAAGTAATAAAACACCACTGTAGAATGGACAAGACACGCACAGATCGGATCCAAGACCTCTAAAATGTGCTCCTCCCCAGCTCGTATCTTTTCCCGGTGTCAGCTCTCCAGCCACATGCCTGGGGCTGATAAGAGAGTGCTCCAGTCTAGAGGTCGAGCTATGTGTTGACTTTTGTCCCTGCTTGCCCCATGGCTGTCCTTTATCTTGTCTTGCCCTGCTGGTGGGTGATGAGCGACAATCACATCCTCAGGGTTCACACAGGCCTCCAATAAAAGTGACAGGTACCTTTTATCAGATGCTATTTCCATAACTGTCCATTTTCCAAAAATTTTTTTGCTAAGCAAAGTCCAGATTTATGGATAGGCTCTTATGAGACAAGATGAGAAGACATAATTCTAATGAGCTATTTATAATCACATTTTAAATAGTAGTCCCAGGAGTATGTGGATGTCAATCCATTTAGAGAATTTTAGAGAAATGCAGAAGTTAATTAGATAAGCCTTGCTAATGGACCAATCAGTCCACTGAATATATTTTCATGTATCTTGTTGACAAGACAGTAACATTGACAGAGTTCAGCTTTATTTTAAATCTGAAATGTGAGAGAGCGTATTGTTTATAATCAAATATTCAGACGGAGAAGAATGGGTAAGAATTAGCTTTGTCCATGCCATCTTTAGACACTCATCACCTTTTTGACTCCCAGGCAAATCACTCAGCAGAGTGTCCTATTTTCTCATTTTTGCCCTGTCTTTTGTAATCATCAGCCATTTGTCACTGATATTATTATGAATGTTGGCATGCCTGGCGGATGTCACGGTGTGACTGATTCCCAGAACAACTCAACAAAGAAGGACTTTTAACAGCATGAATGCAACTTGTCTTCCAATTGTTTGGGGTTACAATAGCATTGTAGTTTGCAAATATATTAAAAGTATGGTATGATATGATCTAGTGTACAGTTTGCAAGCCAAATTTGTCATGATTTTTATAGCCCATATTTAAAGGAACATTTTTAAAGTGTGTTTTTAAAATGCTTCTGTGGTTGGAGGCAGTGTTCTTTGAGTATGGGGGTGTGTTCTGATGCACTGTGTTTTGTGTGCATTTGGTTTCTCATTATATATTTCCTGTTCCTGAGGGATCTTTCCAGATTCTTTGGCTAGAAAAATCATATGTATAAGAAGCATACATTTTCACTGATGCGATCCTGATTCTGGTGTTTCATTTCATTCAGGGCATCCTAGGTATTTCAATCAACTTTCCACTGGACTGGATATGGTTGGATTGGCCGCGGACTGGCTGACATCAACAGCAAACACTAACATGTAAGTAGCTAAATATGTCTTTGGATAATCTAGGATAATTATTAGTAAGATTGCATAATGTTTACCTTTTATGTGAAAATCTATTTTAATTAAGTAGCTCCTAAAGTAGTGACTCCAAATTCAGAACTATATGTGTGGTTACTCTTGTTTAATAGAAAAAAACCTCATATATTTTTGATACAATTAAACTATAGAAAAGTTTTAAAATATGAAAAAGTCTCTTTGGGCATATTGGATTCATAATGATGTACAATACAAGGGGAAACTGAACCAGATGTTGTCTTTTATGTAGCATTATCCTAGAGTGCTCTTTATTAAGTATGATAAACCAGTATACTAATAATTAAAGCTCTTGACTGTAGGAAATGAGTAAGCCTTTTGGAAAAGATCTTTTAGGAATCTATCTAATGTAATTATCATAACATCTGTGAGCATAAGCTCTGAGAAAAGAAGTCATTCTATATTGTAGTGACAAATTATTCCTTTGAGTTATGTACAGAAACTGTGGCCATTTCTACACTTCAGGTTCACCTATGAGATAGCTCCAGTGTTTGTGCTTTTGGAATATGTCACACTGAAGAAAATGAGAGAAATCATTGGCTGGCCTGGCGGCTCTGGCGATGGGATATTTTCTCCTGGTACAGTGATATTTCAACTTTTCTCTGCGTGTTTTTTTTAATGTGTGTGATATGCCTTGCTATGAACCTAAGAAAATTAAGCATGCAGTCCATATTTCAGATTAAGTTACATAGGCTGTGTGTTGATCAAAAGAATGAGGGCAGCTAAGGCTTCTTGACCATGAATATGACTCCAATCTAACTGTCCCAAGCTCAGATATTAGTTATTTGTGTCCTAGATGAGCATAAACAGATGGAATTTATAGATCCTACATGCAGGCTGAACATATAATGTGCAACAATGGAATAAAGATTCCTAACAAGGAAATCCACTCTGTGATATTATTCCTAGAATCAGTGAGAGGAAAAGGGCAGTCTCATTTAGTAAAACGTTCACTCTTCTAGGGTACATCACCAGGCACACAGACTCAGTAGGAATGTATGTATGGCTCTGGTGTATGAAATAAAGCTGATTTATGCTCACATCGAGGAGAGTAGCAAGTACCTGGGAGATAATTTCTTAGAGCTGAAAAAGGGAGTGGTGATTTCTTCAAGAGATTTCTCCTTCCATCTCTTCTTCATCATTTCCTTCAATCTTTTCCACCTTGCCCTTTACTACCAGCCATTCCATCCTAAGCCCCATTATTTGCACCCCTCGCAGCCCAGAGAATCTATGTGGAGCAGAAAGCTGTGCCCTGAGTTCATGGGTGACCTTGGTTTGATGCAGAGAAGAAATTGGAGTTAGGAAGGCAGTGGGAGAGAGAGTCTTTGACCCAGAAAAGATGCTAGTGAGGAGACCATCGCCTAATCAGCCACAGCAGAAGCGGTCATCACATGCCAAGAGCCACACCTGCCACTGTGTTAGCAAATCTACAAAGACAAGTGGATGATGAGAGAGGAGAGAAGGAAAAAAGGAAAGAAATGACAGACAAGTGACAGTGGCTTCAGTCCAGGGCTTACATCAAGCACGCTCGCCTGCAAGCTCAGATCTGCTGTTTTCTTTTGTTTTTAAATACATAGCACATTTTCTTTTCGGATACTAAAGGGAAAAGTGTTAGTTAAATGGAAAGGAAAATTAGCCTTTTTTTCAAAAGTCACTGAACACCAGCTGTGTTGAATTTTAAGCTAGCTTCTATTTTTTAGGAAATCTCGTACCAATTCTCCTTTGGACTAAGTTTTTAACTTTGTCCTTATTACCTGAAAGTGATGATTTGGAGGAACTAGGTAAGGTTGGGAAAGCAACATCATTCCTACCTATACCGCCCCCCCCCCACCATTTTTATGGCTGCTTGTAAAAATGAGCTGTCCCCGAGATACACCACCCTCATCCGGCCTCTAGTTTAACAGTTCCCAGGAAGGGAGAGAATAGTGTACCTTTGGACTCTGAAAATCTGACTAACTTGACTAGGTTCCAGGCATAATTAACCTGCATGGCCCCAAAACGGCACACCCAGAGAAAGAATCCTCTTCAGCAGCTCTGCCAAGTAAGATGGGCCTTAAGGGTTGCCCCTCAAGGATGATGGAGAGTCAGCAGGCAAAAAAAAAAAAAAAAAAAAAAAAAAAAACCCTGATGCTTGATCATGGAGTTTCTTCTCTGAAGCCTAAAAGCCCAGGTGCTCTCCAGCCAAGATGGGAACTGTAGGTATCACGCTACACTGTAATGTTAACGTTCCTGAGTCAGAGGGCACAGCGGAGAAACCAACTGCCTATGTGTTTCCACTCAACTTTCTATGAGGTATTGCAGAAGAGAAGTGACTCCTAAAAGGGTGATTTGCTAACAGATGCTTTTCTAGGCATCACGTCCCCGTGGCTCAGTTCGCCTTACACCCCCATCTGTAATGTCCAGAGGCTTCATTCATGCTTCAGGACTCCTAGGACAACATGTTTATGCGATGTCACCCACACCTCAGAAGCAGAGCACTCCTTACTGCTCAGCGGGTTGTGAAGGACAAGGACTAGCAGGGAGAAGGGGGAAAGTTTGGCATAGTCACAAACCCTTCACTGTTGTAAGAGCTAAGAGCATGTAGGGTTCTTCATCTGTCCTCATGCCTGGGTGCCACAGATCAGTCTGCTCTGTCCAGCATCAGAGCCTTCTTTTCCTGCTCGGGGCTGCACAGTCTTTAGCTGGAGGACACCTGAGTTACAAATGAGGCATAGGTGGGAAAGGATGGAAGTGTCTCAGATAACTGCAATGTGAGGAGCACTTTCTCCTGTATATCTTCCCCTTCCTTTTCTCCATCCTTCCACCTCCAGCTTCTTTAAGAAGAATGTGCAGAGCTGCAGTTCTGAAGTGGGAGCTGTTTTGCTGCCCACCCCCCATCCCCAAACACTTGGCAATGTCTGTAAACACTTTTGCTTGACGCACTAAGGAGAATGCTGTTTGCAACTCGTGGCTAGAGGCCAGGGGTGATAGCTACCACCCTGCAAGCCCACACCATGAAGAATTACATAGCCCAAGGGGTCAGTGAGTGCCAAGATTCGGATGCCATGAGCTAGAGTGAAAGCTTCTTTAAAATCTGACCCCTCATCCAGGGTCCTGTTGCCAGCCTTTCAGATATGTGCTCAGAATGAGCTTGACCTGGATTCTGCTTGTCCTGGGTCTAAGGGTCCACAGAGGGGGGAACTGCCCTCATTCTGACTGAGTGATAACTGCTCTGTGCTATGTAGGCTGACTGGGTTGGAGCCCAGGTTTCCTGAGGCAAAGGTCGTAATCCCTTGTGGGCATTCAGCTTGGCACAGCTCCCTCCCACTTCTCAGCTACCGGGAGAAAAGGCAGCTCAGAGCGCTTACATCATGGCTGGCCCTGCATATCTCAGGGAGAGGGTTTACCTTCACTATGACCCATGGTCTCACATCTTCAAGCCCCAGCACTGCAACAAACAAAACAAAACAAATAAAACCCAGAACCCACAAACCCTACCAAATAAAACCCAAGGTGGTCTCAAGACAACACAGGAGGGGCTGGGGATATAGCTCAGTGGAATAAGCGCTTGCCTAGCAAGCACAGGGTCCTGAGTTCGATCCCCAGTACCACAAAAAAAAAAAAAAAAAAGACAACACAGGAAAAGTATTTCCACATGGTATTAAAATTTTCTTAGTTGAATGTTTTCCTGTAACTTTGAAGATTTTGTTAACTAAAACAATTCTGTCTCATTGGTGTCTTTAGAAGGAAAGAACTATTTTGAGGAATGAACAGAAGTTTTGGGAGTATGATGCAAAGAGCTATTTATCTTTCATTTTATAAAAAGTATTGATTAACAAACTAAATCATCACCAGCATCTTATTTGCCTCCATTTAAGTGCAAGGCATTGTGGGAACTGAAATGAAAAGAAATAACCAGTTGCCCACAGGACAGAGCCAGGATCTTACAAGGTTTATGTGGAATGACCATGTGGACTCAAAAACCAGGAAGAAAAGACAAATGGGGGGTCATTTGTTTTTTAAGTAATGAGACTTAAACCCAAGCCCTTTGCATTGAGCTACATCCTTAGATTGGGGGGGGGTAGGAGCTTGCTAAATTGCCCAGGCTGGACTTGAACTTGCAGTCCTCAACCTCAGCTTCCCAGAGCGCTGGGATTACAGGCATGTGCCACCACACCCAACATAAACATTTTCTCCAGTGCTGTCCAGGTAAGAGCAGAATTAATGGCAGTTCCCCTTAATGTCTGAGGTGACGTTAGGAGGTGTTCTCCATCCTGTAGGTCTGTGCCTCCTCTGAGCAGTCTCAGGTAGAGCCTTTGAACTCAAGGGTTCTTTTCAAAGGACAGCCAATAAGATTTTCCCCTGTGTCCAAGAAGGGCTACGTACAAATCCGTGGAAGTAAGATGGCTGCTTGCGGGTGAAATGTTGAATCAAGGGTAGGAGAAGTAATTGTGTGGCTGTGACCTCCAGGTGGCGCCATATCCAACATGTACGCCATGCTTATCGCGCGCTACAAGATGTTCCCGGAGGTCAAGGAGAAAGGAATGACTGCTGTCCCCAGGCTCATCGCCTTCACATCGGAGCACGTATGTGTTTCCCTCCTTTCCGAGTTTATGGTTATATGCGGTGAAGCCTCAGAGGCTGGAAATATTTCATCCTCAGAGGTTCTCTTTCTAAAAGACATTTCTTGGGAGACCAGGAAGAGAAGGAACAGCCCAGTAGTCCGGTGGAGGGCCTTTCTTGTTTGGAGATTCAGGAACACCTCAGAGAAGCAGAACGATTTCACCTCTAGCGCCCACCCTTCGCATCTCTGTAATGGCGTTGTGTGCTGGGGGATGGGAAGGAAGCAAGAATGCAGAGTGACGGTGAGCACCTTTGGCCCGCCAATGCCACATTTCCTAAGACTCTACGGTTTCCTGTTGATGGATTCTTCTGATTGAAAACTCAGTCAAATGATCAGATAAATATTCTACCATCATAGTTCCTTGAGCCATTTAACATCAGTATCTGGACTTAGGGCCCAGATTTGTCTCAGGGGAGCACAGGTTCCTGGCTATCCCCGGGGTGCTGGCCAGGCCAAGGCCAAGAGCTCTGGTCTCCCTTGTTGGGCACAGTGTGCAGAGTGCAATATTTTTTCCTTGATTTTCGAAGAGCTTGTGCAGTTCCTCCTAGTACTACCCAAACACTGAAAACAAGTAGCCCGACCTGCTCAGCTAACCACACAGCTTTACCAGCTTCTCCCTCCTGCTGGGGTAAAGCAGCAAACAAGCCCTAGCACCCCTGCAGCTACTTGTGCAGCGACTTGGCTGCAGTTCCTCCTGCCAGCCACCCTGCAGGCAGCCAGCGCTCTCCGGGCCTGGACAGGTGTCGGATGAACACTACCTGCCACGTGATTCAGAAGACTGTTGCTTCATGATCTCTGTCTTAGAGAGTCTGGAAAATAACTACCTCAAAGAAACCCAGGAAGCCCTCTGATGGCAGGGAAGATAGGAGATGGGGAGGGAAAAGAAGGGTGTATTTAGAGACTGCGGTGTTCTATAAAACAACATCAGTTGGGAAAAGCAGGGAACATACCGGGTCTTAGCTCTCACTACAGACTTCTTTCTTTTTCCTATTTTAAGTAGGATGCACATTCCTGTGTGTTTATAGAAAGTAAGCAAAGGGCAAATACAGATTGGAAGCCACTGGCTATGGCTCACTCCTACAGCAGTAGCCATGGAATGAAAGGAAACTGATTCTTTGGGGAAAAAAAACTGTTTTGAGCTTCTTGTTTGGGGCTATATTTTGGGGTTTTGCTAGTTGTAAAACACTCTGCAGCTTAGAGGGGTCAGATTTAACAGAAGACCACAGCCTGAAATGACACTGTTTTTCCCTTTTATTGATACTAGAACAAAGCACAAACTTAGTGGTTTAAAACAGCACGAATTCATCATCTTATACACTGGAGATCAGGACTCTAAACTGAAAGAAGCAGGGATGTGCTCCTCCTCGAACCCCTCGTGGAAAATCTTTCCTTGCCTTCTCCAGTTTCTAGAGCCCGCCTACATCTGTTGGCTTATGGCACCTTCCTCCATCTTCCAGCGCAGCCGAAGAGCACTTCCAATCTTAAAATCAACCCCTCACCTCCGTCACATTTTCTTCTTGAGCTCTGACCCCCTGCCTTCTTTTTCACATATAAAGACCCTTATTATTACACTGGGCTTACTTGAGTAATTCAGGATTATCTCCCATCTCAGTATCTTTCACTTAATTATATCTGTCAAGCTCCTTTTGCTGTGTAACCTAATATATTCACTGCTTTCAGGGACAAAGATGTGGGATCTGTAGCGGTTGGGGAGTCTATTTCTCAGCCCACCATATGTACACAGTACCACAACTTTCATTTTTTCACTTCTTCCAGGGAAAAATTCAAGACATAATTTTTCATCCCAGTGACTGTTTCCCTAAAATGTATCGAGACTACCAAATAGTTAAATGTCACTATATTTTCAGCTTCAAAAAGCTCAGATGATCTTATTCTGGGAATCTTTTCCTTTGAGCTTTTAAATTATTTAAAATGAAGTTGGTCCAGCAGCAAGCTGTCCTGTGTGCTCTGCTAGCCATCACTGGTTTCTACCTCAGCTTTTCAGCTCAGACTTGATGTAAACTGATTTATGACCATAAATACTTTTGCTATGCTTTTGCCCCCTCATATTGTAAGCATGGATTCCACTTCATTTCTAAGATAAAGAAAGAAAGGCAATTTGGTTATACAACCATCCTCTTTCCTCTGTCTCCACAACACAATTATGAATGATTATATGAGTTATGAATCTTTCCTAAAATACCAGTTGGTTCTAACCATAGGCTTATGTTTCTCTTTTTGGTGGTGATACTAAGGATCAAATTCAGCTCCCCATACAAGCCAAGCCCTTCTCTACCACTGAGCTATATACTTCCAGTCCCCTAGCCTTACCATTTTTGACAGATGAACTGTTCTAAAGTTTATTGGCTTACATATGGTTACTGTTTGACAGTAGGCAAAGCATTTCCAATGCATATGAACTTATTTGATTCTCACAGCCTTGCAAGGCAGGTAAAACAGAGACTGTTGTCAGCTTTTTGAACATGAAGCCCCTGAAGTTAGCTAGGCAGGTAGAACCAGGATCCATCCAGTTTCCTGACTCCCAGACCATGGAGGTCACTGCTTCAGCCACTGCTATAGAAACCAAATTAAAAGATTCTGCATCTGAGTTTTGTACACAAGAACTCACTGAGTGACTGCACAGTTTGTATCTTCCCTAATCAAATTCTGTCAAGAGCTTTTCTTAAAATTAAGTTGATTGGTACATTTTAGATATACGTAATGACCGCATTTGTCATGGGGAATTTGTACCTGTACATCATATGATTTCTTTTCTCCCCATTTCCATACCCACCCTCCATCCTTCTTCCCTTCTTACTTACAAAAGCTTTGTTTCCAGTTTTTCCTTCTTTTCTCATTTTTTCCTTTTCCCTTTCTTTTATTCCTTTCTTTTTTTAAAATCAGGGTCTGGCTATGTAGCTCAGGCTGGCCTTGAACTCACACCAGTCCTCCTGCCTCAGCGTCCCGAGTGCTAGGATCACAGGTGTGATCCCACCACACCAGACTCATGAGTTTTTTTCTCAAGGTGAAGATGGTGTTAAATTATACTTCCTCCTCCAGCCCAAGAGAAAGCCTCTTCATTATCTCTGAGGGCTGGGTTGGAGGAGGCTTTCAGAGTTCATTTGAAACATTCCTATGTCTCCTTGAACACTTATCTCAAATGACTCTAGACAGGTGTAAGAGTACGGCCTGCCCTTGAAGCTCAAGGTTAAAGCATCGTGTGATCCCCATCTTCAGTTCCTTGGGCTCTAGACCTCAACCCATTCTGTTCAATTTATCACTTCATGAAGCTCCTTCTGGCAGCAGATCAAGGGGATATGTCCCCTTTGTGTATTCTAATTTTACAACCACTTCCTCTCCACCTGTTCCAGAAATAGCTCTCCATGGATGGAAGACAGGAGTTTCCCAAGTCCTTTCTCAAATGCCTTTTCTCCAGGATAAACCATTTCAGAATTTGTGTGGTGGTTTCTTTCCTACAAAAGGAATGAAGGGGTGGTGGAAGGGCCATAGCATTGACCTAGGGAAGTGAGGGGACCCAAATGGCTGAGGAAGGCCTGTGGCAGATGTCTTCCTTCCTTTTCTTTGAGATGTTGCCAAAGTCCAAGACTTTTGAAGAAAGAGCCTTAGAAAAAAAACTTGCCCCAATGCCTGTACTTAGGAAGCTCTATGTAAGTCTTAGATATCTTTGAAAAGCAATCACCTCTCTCTATGAGATGCAGAAGCCAAGCCCCAGAGATGGGACATGGTGTGCCCCAGGTTTCACAGCCTGTCCAAAGCAGAGCCAGGTTTAGAACCTCAGTTTCCCAACCTTCAGACACTGTTCCTTCAACTAGATTGGCTGACTGAACAGCCCCTGTGGCTGGCTGCTCCAAGTTCTCTTGTGGCATCTTGTCTCCAATCTCATTTTACCCATGTTGGTTGTTCTAGTGCTGACATAATTCGCTGATCTACTGAAGTGGGTCAAGTTACTGTTCTTTCTTCTATTCTGAGCACTGAGTTTATAACATGGTATGTTCAGAACTATAGATATGGAAATGATATTGGGAAATTCTGTAGTCTATGGCATCTAGCCAGAAGTGTCACACATTAGGAAGGGGAGAATCATCTTGTGTTTTCTGTGTGATCCATCGCTGTCCCTGTCTCACCACTACAGGGCTACCCATCGCTTTTCTAACCACTCAAACAAGGCTAGAACTTTACATGACTTATGAGGAAGGCAAGCTGTTAAATTTTTTTGTTTGTTCTGATAGCTGTTTTCTTGTACAGGTTGAATAAAACTAACTTAATATTGCCGTGAATAGCACCAGAAGTAAGTGAATTACTGAGCTCAAACAAGAGAGAGTTTTTAAGCCACAAGAGTTCCAAGACTACAGGTACTTTCCTGCAAAACACAGAATCACAAAGTCTGGGAACTACAAGGAACCTTAAAGATCAATTGGTTCCACACTCTTTTTGTGAGTGAAAAATTAACCTGATGAGCAGCTTTCCAGGGAGTTAGGATCTCCCCTCAACAATTTACATCTGTGCCTCTGGACCCTTTGAAAACGGAAACCATAAGCTCAGTTCCACACTCTTCTTAATTCCTCATGGGACAAAGCTTTTCCAGAAATAACTTCCATGAAGCAGCACATAAACTAGGAACAATGTTCTTCATAATCCTAACAGACAACAGGATCTTCCCAGATCCATGACTCACACACTACTGTTTATGCACTGAACCTGGCTCATGTCCTCATCTCCTGGAAGCAGGGATCATCTCCCAACACTGGCCCACTTTTGTGGAGAGGTAATCCTCATAATAGCTTTAGAAAACTGTTTACATATATGACTGCTGGAGAGGGTCTCACCTCTAAAAGTAAATCTCTTTAAATAACGACAAAAAAGTACCCCCCACCAAACGTGGTTTTAGACTAGTTGATAATCAGAAGTAAAAACAAAGGTGGCCAATCTTTCTAAGACTGAGAAAGCTGTCATTTCCCTCAGATATTAGAGTGAGTGGAGGTGCAAATCAGTGTCTGTGTGGGAGGATGTGGAGGAGGACAGGGTGGATGCTGTGGTACTGCAGGCACTGAGGGGGGAGTGGCTCCAAGGCTTGGGGAAGGGTCAGAGAAGCAGACTCCAACTCAAGTTTAGATTGAGCTTCCAGTTCCAGTTGTTGAAAATCTCTGCTATATCTCTGCTATATAACAATCTCCACTTATCTCTTTTCATTGGTCTCACACACACACACACACACACACACACACACACACACACACACACACACATTCACTTCACACACCAAAGAATGTTTAGATCAAAAGGTCAAGTCCATGAACAACTGATAGATGTTATGCCTTGAAGGTAGATTTGATGGCAAATCGTTGGGAGTTAGGACCTGCAATTCCTAAACTGGTGTGCCATTTCTCTTTCATTATTTGAAATCTCTGGTTGCTTCTGTTTTTCTCTGAGCCACCAGTCTTGGTGAAAGGTCTGTACCTGGGTTCTGCTTGGGAAGGATCCTATCTTGAGCTTTTTGGGGTAGGTGCCAAGAAGATCTCTGGATTTGCTTTTAAAATGGCCCTTGGATTAGAGGTATTAAGGTCCATTTCACTCAGTCACCAAAACCACATCTCAACATGGGAATCTGTAGCAGGGTGTGGTAGTTTCTGCCTGTAATCCCAGCATTCAGGAAGCTGAGGCAGGAGAATGGCCACAAGTTCAAGGCCAGCCTGGAAAACATAGTGAGACCTGGTCTCAAAAAAGCAAACAAAGGAATTTGTGGCCAGAGATTTATGTCAGTAAATAGTGGGCAGTTCCCTGGACTTGTTCTCTAGCCACATAGTCAAAAACTCAACAAATATTTGCCAACTGTATACTCTAACAAAGTCCACAGTGTCCTCTGTTGTGACAGCAGTGAGCAGACAGCAAACCAATAAACATTCCCTGTAACATCCATGGTGAAAACTGAGCGGGGCAGGAGTAAGCTATTGTATAGGGTATTCATAAATGGTCCTCTGCGGAGATGATGTGTAAGCAGAGACCCACCACAAATGAGAGAAGGAGCCAGATAACTATCAGAGGTAAGGGTTTCCAGGAAAACAGAACAGCAAGTACCAAGGCTTTGAGGAAAAAAATAAGTTTAGCAAAGTCATACAGACCAGGATGGCTAGGATCCCCTGGTAGAGAGAGAAAGTAGAACTGAGGTGACAGGTGGGTACAGAAGGCCATCTCCATCACCTTGACACCCTCCCGGCCCAGGGCTTGCCTACAGCTGTGAGCTACTGGGCAACTGAATCTGAGTTGTTAGATATTTGGATGCTACTAACGATAGCTTGAAAGAATTACTGCAGCTTTTCAGATTTCTGATTTAATTCTAATAGAGGAAGAGGAGCTAGCAAGAGAGAAGACTGGAGAACTAGGAACACTCAAGACTCTTGGGGCTGGTTTGTCCCAGAGCTCTGTCACTTAGCTTCCTTGCTCAATAGCCCCAGTGGCGGGTGAAATTTATTGTCCCCGTGAAGAGTACAGGAGCTCATGCCACCGCATCCAGCAATGGACTGAACGGAGTGGTCCAGCAGGGCTCCTCCACCACATCCCTCCTTGGCAATCTCTTCCCACTAGCCCAGAGAGTCTGTTTATTCTTTAAGTGTGGCATTCTGTAACTATAAAATCCCAGGTTTACCCGCGCACGTATAAAATACAAGCTGAAACATGAAGCCAGTATTTAGGTGACTTATATATTTAAAAAGAAATAGGGAATTGCTCTTCCCATCAAAGTTGAAATCTTCACTCCGTGTAAAGATAATGTGGACTTTAATATCTATTATCCTTAAATGGAAATATGACTTAGTCCTGAATAAGCACTGGATTCTATCAGAGATTATTGTCGCGTTTCCCAGATCAGGGGGAGAAGAAGGGGACATGGTCCTTAGCTCGTTTTGAAGGCATTCTATGGATGAGCAATTGACTACTACAGGAGCCTTCTTATTTAGGAACAAGTCTGAATCCTTGAAGCATCCAATTTAGGCATAATTTTGCTTTCTGAAGCCACTCAAAGCAGTCTCTCTGCCCAGCCCCACATTGGCAGAGCCATTCAGGTATGAAGGCCACCGATGTCACATGGTCCTGATGCCCTGTGCTCCAGGCAGGGCATCCTGAGTCCTCCCCAGATGCCGGCTTTCCAGGCTTCCCAACCTCCAGGAGGGTGTTCTTTGGATGTTCTTCTCCTTTAGTCCAGAAAAAGTGGTGCCAAAGATTACAAAGGAATCTTCGCGTGCTGCATCCGTGGCAGAGGGACCTGGCATTTAAGCTGTCTTCACTGTGGCCTCCTCACTCGGAATCGCATCCTCCCCCAGCCCCTTCCTCTCCTTGGGTCCCTTGCTTTTTGCAGTTACCATTTAGCTGTGTCCCTGCTCCCCGTCCTGAAAACATAAACAGACTCGGTATTCAGTACCTAATTTTCTTTCTTGCGCTTCATATCTCCTTTGTTCCCCATCTCTAAGCTTTCTGTGTTTTTGTGTAATTCAGTGCAGTGATCAGTTATGCTGGGCAATTGCTCCTTATTTAAAAATCCCTGTTCTTTTTCAAGAAAACATCCTCTCATTGGCCAGGTGCACCAGATCTCTCACTTGGCCTCAATTTGCCATCTTGCAGTCTGCGCTTAAGATCTGATTCATGGAGAGGCATGATTTGAGGAGCTCATTCTCCCCAAGCGGGCAGCTGGCTCTTCTGCTGTGCGCCCTCCCCTCCTGGCCCTGTTTTCCTCTCAGCTCCTGCTTGGGGCCCTGGCCTCTGCTACGTATGAGAAGGCACGGGCTCTGGGGTTTGGGGGGATCCTGCTTCTTTACAAATCCTAACCCAGTGAAGCTTTCTCTCCCCGTTCCAGGTATCTTGGTTGGTAGCAATTACCCACTTTGTCGTTCCGGGTTGTAAAATGAGTATAATGGCCCTTTCTCATTACATGTAGCTGCACTGGGCTTTTAAAAGTCCTCCATTCAGAGTGTCTCCCTTATCGGTTGATTTTATTTGCCGCTGCTATAAATGTGGTTTCTTCTTGCTTATTAGACATCTCCCCTAAAATATACGAAGAGTTTTTCTTGCTGCATATTTAAGAATACAGATGAGGGGGAAGTGAGCACTCAGAGAGAATGTACACTCTTCAGATAATAACCTGAAATTCCAGTCAGCAGCCCTTTGGAGATGTAAATTGAGGACGCAGCTTTCCCTTTGGACAGCTTAATGATCTGTAGTTAATAGTAGGCGGCTGATAGGCAGATGTGGAACAGCTGGGTTTAGGTTAGCCATTCTCAGCTCTCCAAATGGCACAGTGATCACCCCCATTGAGATGCAGAATCCTGCCCAGAGTCAATAACCAAAAGCCTAAAGACCAGTGGCTGGCCCTCCATGCACAGACTGGCTTCTCTCTCCCAGCCAGTAGCTGTTGCATCCTTGCTGAGCCTGCCCCAGACTGGGTAGCCGGCTGGAAGCAAACAGCCACTCCAAGAACCCTGGGATGAAGGCTACTGGGTTTAGAGCCAACTTCTCCCCTTACGTAAAATGCACACATTTTTCCTCAACTAAGGAGAAACAGAGTGTTTTCTCTTGGCAGAAAATGTAAGTCTGAGAGCTGTATACTACATAGTTGCTGGGCAGGCTTATCTCTGATACACAGAGCTGGCTCCACTACTAGTTGTTCCGGGTGATCAGATCTTGTTACCATTTCCAACAATGTTTTCTCTTCCTTCAAAAAGCCTAAATGAAGCCAAGTGCAGTGACACAGGCAAGGCTGACAGAACATGAGTTCAAGAACAATGTAGGTAACTTACTGAAGAATCTGTCTCCAAAAAAAGGCTGGGATGTAGCTCAGGGGTAAAGCACCCCTGTGTTTGATCTTGTACAACACATACACACACGTGCACAAGTGTGTGGGCACGCACCCAGCTTAAATGAGTCCAACAATAAAAAATAAGTAGCCACATTCGGAAATGGTCAAAGGACCTGACGGGTCTTCAAAGAAAATGTAAAAATGACCAACAGACACATGAAAAGATGTATTGCCATCTCGCGTCTATCAGGAAGGCTGCTATCCAAAGAGAGCAATTTATAAACTAGGCATGGTGACACACACCTGTAGTCCCAACTGCTTGGGAAGCTCAGGCAGGAGAATCCCTTGAGCCCAAGAGTTTGATAACAACCTGGGCAAAACTAAAACAAGAAAGAAAAAGAAAAAGAGATGGGGGAGAAAGACAGAAGGAGGGAGGGAGGCAGGGAGAGAAGGATGAAGTTATACATGGTGAGGATGTGGAACTGGAGGTGGAATGGTGGACTGGAACATTTTTGTACTGATGGTGGGAGTTTAAAGTGGCATAGCAGCTGTGGAAAGGACTATAGTAGCTCCTCAAAAAGTTCAAAGTGTCTCCCCAACAGTTGAAAGTAGAGTCTCAATGAAATATTTGTACAACAATGTTTCAGGGAGCATTATTCACAGTAGCCAAAAGGTAGAAGCAAACCAAGTGTCCATGGATGGCTGGATGTCTAGGCAAAATGTGGTCTCCATATACATGCAGTGTTAACCTGTCTTCAAAAGGAAGGAAATTCTCCATGCTGCAACATGGGCAAAGCCTAACAACTTCGTGCTAAGTGCAGTAACCTGGTCATGAGAAAGAAAATGCTGTGTGATGACAGGTGTGTGAGGTACATAGAACAGTCAAGTTCACAGAGACAGGAAATAGACTGGTAGTTGCAAGGAGCCGGAGAATGCATGCTTGCCATTCAATGAGAAGAGTTTTAGTTTTATAGATGAAAAGATGGTGGTAACGACTGTACAGCAGTGCAGAAGTGCTTAGGTCCACAGAAATGATTCTGCTTGAAAATATTAAAGATGTTATTTAAATGATGTGTACTTAAGTTATGTGTTTTTCAGCACAATTATTTTCTAGAGCATCAGTGAAGTATGCTATTTTCTCTAAGCAGCTCAGGCTTTGGAGATACAGACTAGAAATAGAGAGGAGAACACAGCAGAGGAAAAATGGATCTTATCTTTGTGTGACACTAATTACAAATATGCTTTTTTTACAGAGTCATTTTTCTCTCAAAAAGGGAGCTGCCGCCTTGGGGATTGGAACGGACAGTGTGATTCTGATTAAATGCGATGAGAGGTGAGCACGAGTCTTCAGCCTTGTTGGTCAGCAGTTTGAAACTCACGCAAAGACCTCCTGGTCTGCATCCGGGCGCCTGTGGGGCAGAGACCTGACCTCCACACCAGCCAGGCTGGTTGTGGCTTCTTTCCCCTGGGCTCTCACCGGGAGTCCCCAGATGTTCCACAATGCCATGGAGCCTTTCACGGCCCATGACTGAGTTGGAACCTTTGTTAAATCAATCAAAGTAGTCTCCACCAAGATGGTGCCAAAGGATATTTATCACTTGGGCACCTTAGCAACAGCAGGCTGCCGGTGTGCTGATTTATGAAAAATCATCACTTTAGGCCTCGCAATGGTTGCATGAACTTGATGGATAACAAATGGGGGCCAGCTTATGAGCAGGAAGTAAATAACACCCCACCATTCAGAAACCTTGTGCAGGAACCACAGAGCTCTGTGGGGAAAATCCTTTGCCGAGTTGGCAGCCGAATGCCGTGGGTGCGTGGCAATCAAGTGTCATGCTTCGTGGCAGAGGTTTAGAGAGTGTTCAGGCATGTAGAGCATCACTGGCCTATAGACTGGGAGGTACAAAAAATGAGACTCGGTCTTTAAAGGGTTGCAGAAGCACTTTCACTGAATTAAAAGTAAGCCATTCAATTAACTGTTCATTTATTTCTCTCTGTTCGTTAGACAGCAGGGTACCAGGGGCCCAGCATGTCACTAGGTTCCACCAAAGCATAGGGTGTCATCCCAGTCCCCTGGCAGCATCTGATCTGGATGGAAAGGTGTCAGTAGCATCAGCAGGAGATAAATGTGTGGCTCTATTCTGTCGTGCAGAGAACACCATCTGTGCATCAGTAAGGCATGCAAGCATGCAACAGGTAGAACTGAGGTTGGGTTTTCAAGTTGTGGGTCGGTCGGATCAGTGAAAGGAAGGCAGGAGTGGTCACAGACTACTGAGTGCCACAGGCAAAGCCACAGAAGGCTGTGGGAATGTGAGTGTTGTGGGGCTTAAGCAGTGGGCCTGACAGAGCTGGGGGAAGCAGAAAGGCGTGGGAAAAGTGTGTACCCAAATGAAATGAGAGGCACAGAACTCAGGAAAGAGTCACTAATCCAGACCCGGCCTCTCTGTCCTGTTCCTCCTCTCTAGCCTGGTGTCTTGAGTTGAATTCCAGTGGGCCAGTAAGTGACCAGGATAAATGGGGCTTTTCTCTTTCTATTCGTGAGACTCCCAGGAAAATTCAGGAAGCAAGAAAGAAGAAAGGAAATAGGAAAGATAAGAAATAAAAAGGGGAGACTTAGGAGGAAAACCTTGAGGGACTCATGAAGCAAGGCAAAGGGGGAAAATGTACAGGAAAATGTGGGCGAAAGCAGGAGACAAAATGAGAGCTTTTGCAGAAATAAATGATCATTTTCATCATCCAAAAGCAATACTTGCTTCCTTGGAAACGGTAACAAATAATAGTTGTCCCACCCAGGGGCATCTAAATCCTGGAATCCCTTTTTCTAAACATATAGGTTTGTTCTTTCTTTTTTATCTTATTGCTTTCTCTTTATACATTCATGGTTTTATTTCTTTTTCTTATCAGACATGATAACATATTGTCTCCCATCCTTACAAACAAACATGCTTAACCGTAATGTCAGAAAGCATCACAGTACTTTACAGAGCTGGCTTGAGCTGAGCTGTTTGACCTCAGCTTCAGCAGCCAGTCTGAGCAAATTCCTCTTTGTAACTCAATGTCTATGTCTGAAAAAAGGAAAAACATAGTAGCACCACCTTCATAGGATTGTTACAGTGACGAATGCCAAATACTGAAAATGATACCAGCAAAGGGTAAGTGCAGAGTACTAGAGTACTGCTGTATGTCCCCCTACTTCCGGCATTGCTGTTATAAACAATTAATTATACACAAATTATATGACATTTTAAAATAAAGGATAAGTCAAACCCAGTTACCTTTTAAAAGCATCTACCAGTTTATTCTGCAAATACTATTATATCAGAGTATGTTGAAAAAATATTAAAGCTATGTTAGTCTCTACATGAAATCTTCAGTTCTACACTGATAGTTCATATAATCAGTATGAATTTAAGATGAGATCCTGGTCTTGGTGATTTAAGTGAAATTGAAGTGCCTGGGGGTCAGGAGCCAAGACAAAGGCCTTGGACAATTAATCATGTGTCCAAGTCATATGCCATTTCAGTCATATGTAAAACCACTCTTGGCAGCCATTTTGTTTTTGTTATACCCTTGAGAAAATCAGATGTACAGTCAAAAACAATCGCTTAAGATTGGCCAGCTGAGTCCTTACATTCTTGTTTCCCCTAACATATTTGTAAAGTTCCTCCAGATTTTACCAAACATGAGCTTGAACCTGCTCTTTAAGGCTTTCATTTCTTGTTGTAGTTACTCTTTCTAACTCTGCACATTAGTTTAACAGTAAGTGAGCTGATGGGTTTTATCTTGTTCTTTGGTAAAAGTTGCCAACTGAAGGGAAATTTTCTAGTGAAGGAGAATAATATGAGTCTTTTTAGCAACAAGCCCGAAGCCAGAGGTGATAAACGAGCAATACCATAAGATAGCCTTCCTTACTTAGTGAGCACAAGGGCTTACTCAGGTGACTCATTCAGAGTGAAACAGTTCTCAGCTAAACCAAAAAGAAATGTACAATGAATCTTCATTTGTTTGACTGATTCTCTCAGGGCTGAAAAGCAAAAGTCATCTTAATGTTATTATACATATTCTAATCATTGGAATAAAAACATGGTAGTGAAAAACTTTAGTTCATCATGACCTATATTTTAAGAGCAAGTATCATATCTACCAAAGGATATTATATTTTGTAAAAATGTCTTAATAACTTGAAAACGGAATGAAACCCTGATTTCATAGATCCTAGTTTAAAAGTTCTCTTTCATTTTTTATTTATCTATTTATTTTTATTTTCTTTAAAAGAGAAAAGAACAAAATAACAAAAACAAAGACAAAAGCAAAACAACGCAGAAACTTTAAAAAATGACACAGAATTTCAAAACAAGATGATAGGAAATCTATAATGGTTGTTATATTAATTACTGTTATCTTCAAAGTAGTTACTCAGATTACTGGATATAAGGCATGCAAGACTGATCAAACAATTAAACATTAACTATTCCTTCCAATATGATTTTTAGCAAAAACTTGAGCATTTGCAATGATGGGATAAATTATTTTTCACTCAAGTGTCGTTGGATCTGATATCAGCAAAATTTGAATTAGCGAAATCTAAATTAACTGATGTATTGATGTGTCCTGCGAGAAAGAAGAAAAACGAATTCATGTTTAGAGAAAAATAAATATTTGTGAAAGAAAATTGAGTGGTATTTCAAGACTTGGATTAAGCTACCGAGGGAAGTAGTGTTTCCCAAATAGAGGAAAAAGAAAATATGCCTTATATGGATAATAATTTCCAAAAATATTAAGTTTTCATAGGATGGGAACAGGACTGTATAAACTGTGGCAGTGACCTTGATCAGGAGCCCTGTGGCAGACGATGTGGACATAGTCACTTATGCTGCAAAACGTAGTGTAGCATGAAACAAGCAATCATACACAAAGAAGATAAGCACGATGCCAAGAAGGGGAAGTTTGCTACTGATATGCATGAATTCCTCATGTAGAGGAAGTATGGTGGGAGTTAACCAGATGAAAAGGAGAGGAATGTTTTAGGCAGAGGCCATGGATGTAACAAAGAGTTTGACTTGTTCAAGAAGTAGGGTGAACTGAGATTTTCAGCTGAAGACATGGGACTCTATTAAAGGGCTTTGAGCAGGACAGCAACAACATAGTTTTGTATTAGGAAGATAATTTTAAATACAGACTTACATGTGAATTAGACACTGGATGTGCATGGCTGTTATAGTAACATGGACAGGAGACAATGATGGCGAGCTGACTCATGGTAAAGCAGTGGAGATGGCGTGCTGGAGCTCCTAGGAAGCGGTGGTTGAGTACTATTCAGGCAGAGGGAGGAGTCAAAGACAAACAGCCGCAACGACACAGTGCTGCTCTCTGAATGCATCCACCCAGCCTTTTGCGGGTGTGGAGGTCAGACACAGAGATGAGGAGCTTAGGAGATACTCAAGTGAGGGTGGTGTGTAGTCACTGGGAAATATGAGCCTGGATCTCAGAAGATACATGGAAGCCATGTAGAAATGGGCCTGAGAAAGAACACTGAGGAGGAGCCACATTTCAGGGACAGGGACAAAAAGAGAACTCTGCAAAGGAAGCTGAGAAGAAGCAGCTCAAGTCACTGGGAGAGAATCAGGAAGTGGGGCCGTGAGGGCCACCATAGTGTTTCAAGAAGGAAGAGAGTTAATAGTGTCAAATACTGTCAGTAGATGAAAGGAGGGCTGCCAACTGTCTGTTGGTGTTACTTCCAAGAAGGCTGATTTGGAAATAATATGTAATCATACACTACTTTTGGTAAGTTAGCATATAAGGTGGCTCAGGAATAGACACAAATATCCACAATATAACTTGTGTTTAGATGTTTTATTTTGTTGAGTAAAGTTACAGGGTATGATGTCACAGTCACATACACAGTGTGGGATGCTTCTGTTCTTTTTGGGATAAGGGTTAAGAGAGTTGAGGGCCGTTTCATTGTGAGGTGAGGGAGGTGTGCACTAGCTTCCCATTGCTGTAATGGAATAGAGTGGGAACATGTGGTGGAACCCACCAGATCACATCACGACCTACAGGAGGCAGACAGAGCAAGAAGGGTCAAGGGCAAAATATCCCCTTCAAAGGTATACCTTCAGTGACCGGCTTTCTCCAGCTCTCCCCAATTCCTAAAGTTTTGCTACCTCCCAACAGCTCACGAAATTATAAACCCAGTCTTCTGGATGAGATCAGAATCCTCATGATCTGGTCACCTCCGTTGCCCCCGCCCCCCGACTTCTGCACACTGATGCACTGGGGACACATGAGCAGCTTTGGGAAACACTCCCGATCCAAACTCTAAAAGCTTGCTCGAAAGGAAACATTAATTATATGTGAAAAGGAAGGGGTACAATGGACAGCCGAAGTCGTGTTTCCTTTGCGGAGTAGCTTACTCATTTTTTTACTGACATGTAATATAGCACACATGTGTGGGGAACAGAAGATAATTGGAGGAACTCAAGCTAGTATAGCCGAGTTCCTTATTCTTTTGGCTAAAATTGGGTAGGAGCTTTTCCCCAGCAGTCAAAATTCTTTCTGAAACTGTCTCACACTGTAAAACTGCAAGAAGGGAGAAGACAGCAGGAGTGAGGAGAGAGTGGCGTAGGGAGGGCGGCGCGCAGCCCGGCTTAGCCTGTGTTGACAGCTGCTAATGGGTTTCAAACTAAACAACCTCAGAGAAGTAAAGGTTCTTAGGTGGTAGCTTACTGACCCCCCTTTTTCTTACTTTTAATTTTTAAAATAACTCCAAAGAAAGCAAAATTGCAAAAATAGTAACAAGAACCTGCATATACTCTGTGACCATTCAAACACATTTCCTTTATCTTTACCTTTCTCTCTCTATATGTGTGTTAAATTATTCAATATTGCATTTGGGCTGTAATAAATATTTTGTTTATTACTTATATATGACATCCTTATCACCACATGAGAGTTCCTTGCAGTATCATGGCCGGTTATCCCTTCATACCTCAGTGTGTATTTCCTAGGAATGAATATATCCACTGGTATAAGAAATCACAGGACAGTTAGCAACACCAGAAAATTTGTCAGCGACACTACTGATACGAGATCTGCATCCTTTATTCAAATCTCATCAGCTGTCTCACCAACAGTTCTTCGTAGCTACTTGCCTTTGAAGTCTAGGATGATGTGGCCGTCAGTTGCTGCATCTCTTCAGTCTCCTTTACCCAGGAGCATTTGCTCAGCCTTCCTTTGTCTTTCCCGACATTGATATTTGTGGAGAGTGTAGACCATTTATTTTGTAGTTACGTTGGATTACCTGATATTTCCTCATGGTTAGATTCAAGATGCATCTAGGGAGGACCTTCAAGGAGGTCCTGCTTGTCTTTCTTCCTTGCATCTCATCAGGAGTTTTGTTCCATTATCAGTGAGGTTAAACTGGCCCATTTGGTTAAGGTGCTGTCTGCCAGGTTTCTCAACTATGAGATGACTACTTTCTCCTTTGAAGTTACCAAGTATCTTGTAGGGGATGCCTCGAGACCATGAAAATACCCTGTTCCTCCTGAAATTTTTATCCACTAGTTTAGTAGCCATTTATGATTCTTGCCTGGTTATTGTTATGATGTCTGCAAAATAGTGATTTTCTAACTCTATTCCTTCTCTGTTTATTGGTTTCTTCATTCTACTACAGGGAAGAGCACTCTCTCTCTCTCTCTCTCTCTCTCTCTCACTTATTATCAATATGGACTCTGAAGGGCATGATTAGAAATTAATTTCCTTTAGCACTCTCTCCTGCTCTCTCACATCTTCCATTCCTCCATTTCCTTCTCTTCCTCTCAGGGTTCCCTTTACATTATCTAAATTGCTAGTAATTTTCTGGAACCTTATAGAAAATAAGTCTGCCTAAGACACATGACAGCTGGCTGGCATTGGACTGGATGACAAGAATGCAGCTGGCCATTGTGATTAATGCTTTTATACCACAAATTAATTACTAGTGTTTTTGTATCCATTTTAGCCTTTTAAAAACATGTCACTTTAGCTTTATAAATTACAGTTACATTACAGTTCCTTCTGCTTATTAAGTACTACACTTTATCATACCATTGATTTAAGCAGTTGAAGGTGTAAATAATCTGAGGTCATTATAGTCTTTTTATTACCTTAGCCGAATTGTAGCCATTGCCTGAGGTGGTTAGGGATGCTAATTAACTCTTTCAGGTCTTTGGGGAGCTGTTGAGTGTGCTGTAATAGGGAAGACTGTGCAGAGACACTCAATCGGTTATTATGGAGCGGGGGTCCCTGAGCCTCAGACTTCCTGTGAGTTTAGATGCAGAGAGTTCAGGGGTGCCAGTGTGCTTCCTTACATCCAACATAAAGAAAGATTGTAAAGTAATAATACCGTAGCTGATACTCACTGAGTGTGTGCACTGTGCTAAGCACAGTCCTAAACACTTCACACAGTTGATCTAATTCATTTGATTGGAATCACAAAATAGTATGTTCCTCACATCTACCTGATGGTGACATAGCTCATGATGTGTTGCTATATCTACAAAAATGTTAAGCAATTGGCAAGTTTCCCTTCTCCATGTAACTCCTAACTCCTCACACATGATTGGCCATGGTCACAGGGCTAGTACATAAAGAGTCAGGGTTTGAATTCAAAAGAGAAATCCTAATGTTCACCAGTGAAGCAGGATCCTTTCTCCTTTTTTCATGTTTTTTTTTAACCTATGGGAAGATATATGTAAAATTTACCACGGTAACTGTTTTTAGGTGTACATTTCAGTGTTAGGAGGTAGTCTTGCCGCTCTACAACAATCACCATGATGGTGGAATCACTCTGAGCTGAACTGAATCTCTGTTTCCATTAAACAATAACTCCTCCTCACTTCCCTCCCAACCTCAGTTCCCAGAAACCACCACTACACATCCTGCCTTTATGAATTTGATTATGATAGGTTCCTCACTCATATAAATATAATTATCCAGTATTGTCTTGTGACTGGTATATTTCACTTAGCATAAGGTCCCCAAGGTTCACCCATTTTGCAGCTGAACAATATTTCATTGTACATATATCTACCACATTCACTGATTTATTCATCTATCTGGAAACCCTTGGGTTGGTTCCACCTGTGGGTTATCGTGAAGAATGCAGATATGAATGTGCATGTACAGTTACCTTTTTGAAACTCTCCTGTCACTTGTCCTGGGTAGACACTTAAAAGTGGAATTGTTAGATTACATAATAACCCTATCCAATTCTATTTTTAATTTTGTAGGGAATAACCTTACCGCTTCCCACAACTGCTCTGCCACGTTATACTCCCACAGCGGGGCACAAGTATTAGCTTCTTCACACCAATGCTTGTTACTTTCTGATTTTGATTTATTTGAAAGCAGCCGTCATAATGCATGCAAGATCTTAACGTAGTTTTCATTTGCCTTTCTCTACGGATTCATGACATTGGCCATGTTTTCATTTGCTTATTACCTATTTATACATCTTTGAAAAAATGACTGTTGGAAGCATTTGCTTACTTTTGAGTTAGGTTGTTTTGTTGTTGTTTTAGAAGTTCTCTCTATAGTCTGGCTATTAATTCTTTATCAGATACATGACTTGTAAATGTCTTCTCCCATTTTGTAGGTTATCTGTTGGTACTATTTTTTGATACACAAAAAATTTTAATTTTCATGAAGCCCAATTTGTCTGTTGTGCTGTTTGCTGTTGATGCCTGTGCCTTCGGAGCCATATCCAAATACGACAAATAACTGCCAAATCCTCGTCATGAATATTTTGTCCTGTTTTCTCCTAAGCATTTTATAGTCTTATCTCTTACTTTTGTGTCTCTTACCTATTTTGAGTTAATTCCTAGGAAATGGCTCCTCTCTAAAACAACAGCAAATCTGTTGTTAACTATTTAAGTCACTTTAGGTTTTCACTATTTAAAAAAGTGCTAATGCAAGCCCCATTGTTTCAATATTTGCTTATGTCCTTATTTTATTTTCTGAAATTCATGAAAGTAGAATTTTCCATCTCAGAACTATGTCTATGCTAAGAGTCCTGATATTTGGGGCTATGTTGTCCTTCAGAAGAGAACTGACCAGGTTCTGCTCGCCCCAAGCAGGTTACAGGGTCCCTGCTCACGTACCTTCCTTAATCATTGGCATTAAAACCATCGGTGACCTGTGTGTCATTTTGATGGATGAAACCTCTTTTGTTCCTCATGGTCTCATTTCATTTTGAGTGTTTGAAGCTTACAGTTATAGTTCAAAAAGGAAAACAAAACCCTCTTTTGTCATGTATGTTTCAAATGTTTTCCAAAATGTCTCATGTTATTCTTAATTTTATTTGTGAGATTTGTAAAAATGTTTCATTTTTCCGTGGTCAGAATGTTCATCAATTATTCGTTTTTTACCCTTAGTATTTTCTTTAGAAAATCTTTCCTATTCTTAGTACATGTTAATATTTCTTTTTTTTTCCTTAGAACTTTTATATTATGATTAAAATGTATACCCAATAGAATTTTTGTTGGCTCTAACGTATTTGAGAAGTCTATAATTTTTTTCCCAAATGTTGTTCCAACACCACATTTTAAAAATATCATTGTTCTATAAAACAATATACATACTAATATAATAATACTAAATTCTTCTGGAGAATTTCTCCTCAGCTTCAATGATTTGACTAATGTGGCTATGTTACCATACTTTTCAATCACTTTTAGAATACTTTACTATTTTTTTTAAATAAAAGCACAAAAACATATTAACACACAGACACAAATTAGCATAAAAAATAGTACAATCACAACTGATCTACAGACAAGGTGATATGGACTCAACAATGGTTGTTCCTTTACCTATTGATATCTTTGAAGTGTATATATATGAACCCAGATACAGACATACAAAATTGGTCAGACAATTAATCCTCTCAACAACAGAAAAACACAAAAAACAAAAAACCAAAGGCAAAAAAAAAAAAAAACCACCAATAGTTGCTGCTTGCATATTGATATCTTCGAAGTGTGTGTTCAGGATAACACATACAGACATACAAGATTGATCAAATAACCCATCATCAATTATTCCTTAGCATTAAGTGATATAATACAATAGTAGAACCATGTTAGCCCTCCTGCATATATGTATATTCATATATACATACATACATTTTTGTCTCTTTCTTTTCTCCTTTCCCTCG